>QJNS01000113.1:0-251121 GCA_004154925.1 Monosporascus cannonballus
ATTATTATTATTATTATTATTATTATTATTATTATTATTATTATTATTATTATTATTATTATTATTATTATTATTATTATTATTATTATTAATTTTATTTTCTGTAGGAATAAGACTTTTATCTCGAAAACGTAAACAATAAAAACAATTAAATTATTCTAATAACAACCGCCGATTACTTTTACAAAGTACAAACCAATCCTAAAGCAAGTTGTTCGCGGTTATTAGGTATAAAAAAAGTAAAAACACAAATTCGATATAGTCGCTTTAAATCTAGTAATAAGTTGAAAATTCTAAAATTAATACGCTAATTAATAAGAGTTTAAGTTTAAAAAATTATAAGGTTATACGAACGTAAACGGTTTTAAAAATTATATATCTCGTTAATTTTATAACATCCTTTTAAACTTATAATCCAGGAAATCTTACGTAATATATAATCGAAAAACGATTTTAAAATTTAACAATCCATATTAAAAGCATTATAAAAAATAACGGAAAATAAATTAATTATCTCATTTATTAACGATAAACTTATATATAATTTATGTAAAAAGAACAATTTATTTAAATAGTTTCCGTTTAATTAAAAAGTTTATAAATAAATACAATTTAATTTTTCTTACTATAGTATAATAAATTTTAAATATGTTTTAACAAAACGTTTTACTCGAAATTTAGCTGAGCATTTTTTATTAGTTAATTCTATAGATATTTACTTAATTTCATATCAATTTAATTTTGGAATTTAAAACTTTTATTTTAATGCAATGTTACTTAAGTAATAAAATAATTCCGTTATTGCTTTATATTTTTATTTGTATTAATTATGCAATACTAATATTAATACTTATAATTAATTGAAGATAAACATTACATTAAATAATTAATTATTGTGTATACCTTGATTATCAAATAAAAATATTATCATATTATAATCTTAGTTTAATACATCTTAATTTTTATATTAATTAATATTTTATTATATTTGACATATTATTAAGTTCGAGAAAGAATAGTAATTAACTTTTTCACAAATATCGTAAATCTAATAATACGTTGTTAAGTAACAAATATATTATAAAAACACAAAAAACGTAAGAAAAACATTTTTGAGGAAGGACTTCAATAAAAAATACGTAAAAAAGCTAGCAAATATTGCAAATTGGTATTTACGGCGATAAAACTGCTTAAAATAAAAAGTACCTCGAGCCAAATTTTACTATCTAAAATAAAACTTATCGAAATATTATTAATACAGTTAATAATTTGTTATATATTTTGCGTTTATAACGCATTAAATCTGGTATTATGGATTGTTAATCTTTCGTAAAAACATATACCTTATATAATTTATAATTTAATATAATAGCAACTTTAAATTATATTTTAATATTACAAAAATAATGAGAAACAATTTGAATTAATTAATTCATAAACATTCTAATTTAAATAATAATTTTCTATAGAAGTCAGTTAATAAAACATAGCACTTTATTTTCAAAAATAAGTTATTAAAAACTAATAAACTATTTTGTTAAAATACGATGATAAAGTTTGTCGTTACTTTTATTTTTTCCAGTTAAATAAACATTAACGTCAATAACTAACGATACTATATATATTATAACCGAAGTTTTGTTTAAATTATTAATTTTTATTTCAGATAAATTTAACACTATGTTGCTAAAAATTAAAATTTCCAGTTTCTAACTTTATTAAATAATATTAAATATTTTTTAAAAAACTTTAATTATAAATTTAACTTTAACTGTTAATTTAATTCGATATTTTTATGTACAAAATATATTGCTTAAATCATTATTAATATAATCATAGAATATGCCGAAGAGAAAATACTTTCGTTAAAATATAAAAGCATTATATTGTTATTAAATAACAGTGAAAGAAAATTTACTGAGGCCTATATTACTATATATGTTCCCTATTAACTTAACCCTTTAATATTAACTATATCTTATATATATTTGTTAACTTAAATGTTTCTAAAATCCGTATTATTTTGGTAATAAAACTTTAATGTTCGAAATTAAATTAGATATTTCTATTTCTTTCTATAAGAAAAACATGAATAAAACTTCGATAACCTTTATTCTTTTATTATTTTTATAATTCTATTAATATTAGCTTTTAATTACCAATAATCAAAAAATTCTTGTTTACTTTCATCAAATCTTTTCCTTTTAGATGTTAAGATTTAAAAAAGGTTATTTTCGTAAACAACGGAGAAATTCAAATTATGTTTCTGATTTTAAAATTTCGATAACTTAATTACTCAATCTATTAATATATTAATTTTTGTATTAATGTTATGTAGTTAATTTTATACGAAATATATATATGGTTATTGTAATTACATCAAGATAATTTTATATTCTTGATATATAATTACCAGTATCAAGAAGTACCTTTTTTAACTATAATATCTACATTTTTATAACTCTTAATAGCTTTATTTTTTTTAACACGGTTTAATTTTAATATAATACTGTAACGTAATAATTTGAAAAAACGGTTTTCTATTCGGTTATAAGACGAATTATAAAATTAGCAATAACATTCATTTATATTTTAAAAGGCCTTTCGACTAAACTTAAAACTTTGTCAAATAACTTTTCTTAAACACATATTTATTTAATTTATAAATATAACTAATTAAATATTTAAATTAAATTTAAAACTTTGAATTTACCTTTATTTATTTTACAAAAGTAAATAAGTAATATATAAATGAATATATTTCTAATAACAGTTTTATTTTTAAAATAAATATAACATTTCTTTTTCGAAATATCTTAACGTTAGCATAATGTTTACCCAATAAATATTCGTAGGTAATCAATTTGTAAGTAAGTAATCGTAGGTATTTTTAGAAAAATGCTAAAACCATCCACGATCGTAGGTAGTTCGTGGATACCCATTGAGTACTTATTGCAAACCCTAGACAACTGTTCACTGATGTTGCAGGTGCTCTTCTAACACAATATATATTATCTTATTAAAATCAGACCCTATTTTGGAGGTTGCAGCTGCGCCCTAGACGCAGCTGTAGCTGAGTAACATTTAATACCACGTTAACCGAATTTGTAAAAAATCCATAAAAATAACAAAACCCCTAAAATAGGGCCTAATAACAAATTGTAATTTTTTGGCCTTGATTAACACTATTTCATATTGAAATTTTCAATTTTCCTTTAAAACTCGTAAATAAATAATAATTTAAAAAAAGCAAAAATTATATTTATATAATGTTTTAAGATGGCTCTTTAACGGTATATAGAACTCTTTAATCGGGGTTGATTTAATTATAATATTAAAGAAAAAGGCAAAAATTCTTAATTAGCACTACTTCTATTCCGGAACGCCTTTATAGCTACGACAACGTAATTACTACATACAACATTTAGCTATAAGCTTTCCAAGGGTAACTCGGTATAGGAAAAGCCCGTCCAGCCATGTTTTTGCCCGTACGGGTTGTAATTGTTGCGTTACAGCTATAAGGGCGTTCTGAATTTGGCTGATCTTTATCTTCTTATGATCGCGACGCAAAAACGACAGCACGTACGGCCAAAAAATTGCTGGACGGGATTCCTTTATACCAAATATACTAGAACAGCCCGGTTTACGATAATGCGACCGGTAATTATACTGTTGCAACCATAAGGGCGTTTCGGATTTGGCTAACCTTAACTTTCTTATAGCCGTAACGCGAGAACGACAGCCTATACGGCCAAAAAAATTACTGAACGGATTCCTTTTATACAAAATATATTAGGGAAGCCCGGTATACGATAATGCGACCGGTAGTTATGCTGTGCAACTATAAAGGCGTTACGGTCGCCCATTTCCCAGACTTAATGTTACAGGAACAGGGGTTCCTGTCTCGAAGGAACCAACCTTTGGGGCCTAGCGCAGACTTGTCACGGCTAAACCACGGACAAAAGGGCTTGGCCTTATAAGTAATCTAGATAATCTAGGTAATCTGGTACTAAATCACATAAATCATATAAATTCACGATATACTTATTTTGGAGTTAGGATATATAATCAATCAATTTCTCATATAAATAATACTTACTTAGTTTTTCGTTCCTTAATTATTAATCTAAATTCTTAATTTTAAGGTAACTGTACCGTTTTTTAATTAAGAGAAATATTTTTAATTTTTTTTAAATAAATAAACCATTAAATTATTTTTTGCCTTATTATTACTTACAAATTAAAATCTTATTTCGGATACTGTTTATATCTCTAGGTAGATATATAATAGGTTCTTTATATTTTGATAATTTCTTAATTAATAGCCGCCGAATAATTTACCGCCTAATTAAGGTATAAAGCTTCCTGAACTTAATGCAAACGATAATACAGGACGACATTTAGAAAATAAATAGCATATACGAACCCCGTTACCGGCCGGTAAAAGATTAATAACCAAATTAAATAATTTACCTTTTATCGAAAAAGTTCTTGAATTAATTAACAATATGGTACTTTTTATTACTATATCTCAAAAAGGCCCGTTATCCTTATAACTCCAACAATAACTTTTACCTGCAAAAAAGATAATTAAGGTGTAAAAATTTAAAATAAATAAGGACGAAAAGGAATACCCAGCCGGAGATCAAAAAGGAAAAACGCTAAAATATTTAACCGAAAAGAAAGAACTTACTATAAAAGAAAAACTAAACCTTCTGGCCCAAAAAAGCAAAAGCTTAAAAAAGGAGAATATTCGCCTTGCTAAAAAAAGGAAACCGGTTTTTCCGCAATTCGGCTTCTCCAGGAGACGAAACAAAGAAAGTAATTTTCAACCACCTTCGTTCAGCACGGAATAGCCATAGTAATAAAAAACTTTAATTTTGTTACTATTTAACGCAAATTAATTACGAAAAAGAATTATTCCGCCTCCCAGCTACCATAGAATGCCGGACGTTAAGGGCTATAAACCAATCCCCCCTAAGCCCTATGATAAATTTACGGATGTAAAAGGATTCCTGGTAAAAATTAGGTTTTACCTCAAATTCTATAAAACTTCTTTGACGGAGGATTACCAAAAAGTAATAGCTATTTTTAGTTACTCACTGGAAAGCTTCTCCTATAATTCGAGCCTATTATAAAGAATTATCTACAAAACTATTCCGACAAATCCTTAAATATAATCAACTATATTTTCAGCAAATATAAACATTTTAAGGAAAAAATACAAACCTTATTTGGGAACCCAAACAAAAAACAACATATAATTAAGCAGCTTAATTTTTTTCGTTAAACAAAATCGGTATCTAAATATATAACCGAATTTAATTGTTTAGCAATTATTTTTAATTTGCCAAAAAGTACATTATTTTATCTTCATTATAACGGTTTAAAACCTTAGGTTAAAGATAAATTATATATAAAACCCAAAACGAGATCCTTTACAGATTATATAAACAAAGCTATTATTGCCGACCGACGCACCTTTAATCGGTACTTCGAAATAAAGGGACCGGCAAACGAAACGATAATAAAAACTTTAATAACCGAGCCAAGAAAAACAAGGGTAAGCCTTAGAAGGAAATAAGTTCTGTTTTGAAAAAGCCCAAGAAAAACAAATCCAAAATAAAGTATTTCAACTGTAGCAAAAAAGGACCTTTCAAGAACGAATATCGCTTTCCCGTTAAAAAGGACTCTAAAAAAGGATTTCTTAACCCCAGAAGAAGGCTAAAGCGGCTAAACAAAAAACCGACAGTAAGGCAGAAAAAGAAAAGAAAATTAGCTCAACGTCCTTCCAGCCAGAATTTACTATTGCTATTAATACTTAAATCCAACGCGACATCCCGGAATACGAAGATTATCCTACCTGCCAGGATTTTTAGGTTAAAGCCTGCAAGTATTATCCAGGATAAACGGCTTCCAGGATAATTATAAAGCTAGGATACCAGTACCATTTTAATTCCCAAAAATGTAAGATGCATATAGAGAAAGGTTAGTTCCGACCAGATGATAGCAACCATAAATAATTATCCCCGGAACTTTGCGAACTCCCAAAATACATTATTTACATAAAGGAATTAACGGTAAATCCTTACAATCTATTACCTCGGCTAGCTCAGGCCTCCCTGGCTCGTTTTTCCAATTTCTTCAAAGTCACTCAAGTACCGCTCCACAACGCTAAATATTGACCAATCAAATCCTAAATCCCCGTAACGATCCAGCGAGGCCTAAGTTATAATTACGTAAAAACGACTTTATTTAATACATTTATTTCTTTAAAAAAACGAAAACCCGTAATAACTTAATAATAAGATATTTTTCTATAAATATATATATATATATACCGTTATTTTTGCCATAACTTATTATTAATATTATTTTAATCCTGATTAAAACCTATTTGCCATTTTTAAACCGTAATGCGTATAATAACTGCAGCCGAAGTCCGTCGTATTATTATCCCCTTTTTTAAAATACGATAAATTCGAATTTCTTTAGTTTGACTGGGTTACGTTTTTAAAATAAAATATATATACGCGTATTTTAAATTTTTGGAATTAAAATAAAAAAACTAATATAACGTTTAAAAATTTAATTTATAATTAGGTTTTTATAATAATTTAAGCCAAATTATGAATTTACCGGTTCGGATTAATTAATTAATTAACGTTTTTAAAAAAAATACGTAAAAACTGTTAATATATAAAAGTTAATAAAAGTTTTTAATTTTAATTAATTAGGACCCCGTTATACGTAAATACCATAATATATTATACGGAAAATTTATAAATTTCGTAAAAAGGCCTAAATTCCGTTATTTGCTAAAAAAATATTATTTGAAATTAAAATAATTTATATTATTTTAAACGAAAATTAATATTTTATAAAAATATTTTCTTTTAATTAATTTAAATTTTTAAATTAAGTAAGTATATATTTTAAGAAAAAATAATAATTATATAATATAAAACAAAAAAACGAAACTGTTTTATAATAATAACGATCTGGATATTTTTATATATTTTTTTATAATCTTAATTATTATAATTAAAATAATTTCTAAAATTAACGGTAATTATTTATCTTATTTATTAAGCAAATTTTTATTATTTTCGGGTTTATTACGGAATAATATCGATATATTAAAAAAGTTAAATATTTGCGAAAAGTATTATACGTTAAATAGAAATGTAATTTAATTAAAGGAAAAAATTAAAATAACCGGATTAATGTTTTTATAATTATATAATTTTAATTAAAGTAAATTATATTTTATAACTAGATATAATAAAGTAATATCGTATTTTGGTATTATAATTTTAATATTTAAAATTATATTCGTTATATAATATGTCGATACGATACCGTTATATAAAATATTATTACCGCTTTTATTTATTATTATAACCGTATTTTTTAAAAATAATTAAAATAATTTATATTCCGGCTTAATTAATATTATAAAATAAAATAATTTTATAAAATATTCTCATAATATTTAATAGCGTTTAATATTTTTTATTAATTCGTAATTAATATTATTTAGATTTTATTTTTTATTTTTATTAATACATTTTATAAATATAATAAATAAAGATTTTTCGGTTCTTCTAAATTAAAAAGTATTCCGTATAATAAATATTATTCGATTTCGTTAAATATAATTAACGAAAATAAAGGTATTATCGATAATATTTATAATATTTATTGAAAACTTTTTTAAAAAATATATAAATTTTAAAAAAAAATTATCGGTTTTTAAAACGTTTTTTTATTTACAAAAATCAGAAAATAATTAGTTATATTCGCAAAATATAGGCTAATTAAGCCGAAATTATTAATTTATACGATAAAAAACGATAGTTTTTTTGGTTCTTACTTTATTTTATATACAAATAAATTTTATATTTATATTTATACGTATATATTAGCCCGATAATATAACCGGAATATATAAAATATAAAAAGTTTTAAAAATAAATTATTAATTTTTAAATAAAATAATATAATTATATTAAAAATCGTTAAAAGTTTATTTTAGAAAATATTTATTTTTTATATATATAATATTTATATATTTACGTTATTTTTGCAGAAATTACGTATTCGATACGAATTACTTATAATAAAAATATTTAACGTATATGAAATTTTTCGCAATATCTTGACCGAAAATTTGTTTTCGAAAACCGAATTTACCGAATTTATAAAATATATATATTTCCGGTTAATTGTCGCCGAATTTGAATTTATCGTATATAACGTAATTTCTAAATATTTTGGTTGTATTAAATAAATAATGGAAATATTATGGGGTTTTAATTAAAACATATTAATAAATAAAGATTTTTTCGATAAATATCTTTTATTATTATATGTTAATAATACGTTACTTAATAATATAAATAATTTAACGAATAATTCGTAAGTATGTTATTTTATAATTCGAAAATATAATTTATTTATGTTATTTTTTAAATAAAGCGGTTTTAATTAAAATATGCCGATTAAAGGTTTTTTATTAAATAATTATAAAACCGGAAATATTTTTCATATGGCCGATATTTTATTAGGCGATAATATTTTTAATTTTATTAAAAATAATAATTAACCGTTAATCGATATTATTTTTATCAATAAAAACTTTTAAAATTATTATTATTTTTTTAAAAAACTTACATTTATTTATACTTTTCGTATATTATGTAATATAACGACCTTAATATATTTAGCTATTTATACCGATATTATTATTATTTTTATAAGGCTTGTTAATTTAATTATAATAAAACAATATTTTATTTCGATTAGATATTATATTTTATAATATTAAATCAAATACTTATTAATTTGATTTTAATATTAAGTTTGGTTCCGATAAAGATTAAAAAGAAATATAAAAGATATTTAATCGAAAAAATAAATAATATAATTTATAACTTATTAATAAGTTTTCCGGGTCGAAAATTATTATATATAATATTAATATTATTTTTTTCTAAAATTCATTTTTAAATAAGTACCGTATATTCGTATAATACGAATTTTATGTCCGTTATGTTTTTTCGTAAAATAAATATTATATTATTCGAGATTTTCGTAACAAAATTTTCCAACGCGCTTATTTTTTATTTGGGAATTTCTAATTTATTAAAAAATATTTATTTCGAATTAAAAAAAATAATTAAAATTCTAAAAATATTTTAATTATAAACCGTAAAATTATGAAAATTAAATTTATCGATTTTAATAATATTATATTTATTATTAATAATGTAAATAAGTTTAATTAATTATATACGGCAGAGAACGAAAATTAAGTTATAAATAATTTTAATATAATTATTTTAAAAACTTTTAATACCGAATTTATTAAAAATAATTTGGTTTCGGATAATCGTAATATTTTATATACGGAAAAAAATTATAATTTTATAATACAAATCATTAATATTTTAATTAATAATTTTAATTAAAACAGTTTATTATTATTTTTGTTTTTATTAAATAAGCAAAATATAGATTTATTAAATAAAAGCGAATTATTAATATATTTTTATATTTTTTTATAATTTTATATTTTTTGGAAGTAATATAATACTTAAATTATAATTATAATATTAATATATTTTTATTACTTATATAAATTTAATTAATTAATTTCGGAGTTATTTTATATCTTATTATAATTATTTGATTATTATATTAATATACTTTATTTAATTTAAATAATGAAAGCATAAATAAAAAAATATGTTACGATATAATATACGGTATAATTATTAACGAAATTAATATAAATAATTAAGTTTATAATTTACGTAATTTTAATTAATTATATTCCGTTTACATATTTTATTTTTCGTAAAATTATATAAAAATATTATATTATTTATAGTTATATATAATGTATAATTTCGGATTAATTCGTTTATCTTATTTATAATTAATTTATTAATTAATATTCTTAAATATTTTCTAAGATTTTTTCTTTTTGTTTTATTTTTTTTCGCGCGTTATTATGATTTATATATTAATAATTTTTTTTACGTTTTCGAGTTCTAAAACTTTATTTGTATTAAGCGTAATATTTGCGTTTAAAGTTTTTTAGAAATTTTTATTTAAATTATATAATAATATTAAATATTTAAAAACCGTATATAAATATTTTTCGCCGTATATTTATACGTAATTTGCAAATTTATTATTTGCATAATTCCGTAAATTATAATATTTATAAAATAATTATATAATATATATTTTTTGGTTATACGGCCCGGTTTATAAAATTATAAACCTTTTTATATTGTTTATATAATATTTAATTTATATAATTTTTTATTAAATAATAAAAGTTATAATTAATTAAAAATTCGTAATTAACATAATAATTTAATAACTTATAAGGCCGATATAATCCATTATAATGTAAATTTTGTTTTACCGGTCATTATTACGGAATATATTCTGAATTATATTATTAATATTTAACATTTATATAAATATTATATTTTTCAGTAATAAAAAGTTTTATTTATAATATAAAATTTTCGTAATATTATTAAATTTACAAATCTTTAATAATCGTAAGAATATTTTAATTAATATATATTTATACTAATGTTAAAACGTAAAGTACATATTTTTTTTCTAATGTTTCGCCATATTAAAATAACCTTATAATATATATTTAATATTTGGAATTAATTATATATAATATATATTTTCCATAAGAAATATCTTATATTTTAAAATAATGAAATATTATTTAATTAATACAAAAATATTTTGATTAAAGTTACGCCGTTAGTTTTATTTTTTCGTAAGGTATTTTAATATTAATGTTAATTATTTTTTAATCCAAGATTTTATTATTAGTTTTTTAAATTATTTTTCGAGGGCAAATTGTTTTTTAAGAACATTATTAGCTGATTTAATTTTTTAATCAGGTAAATAAGGTTTCTTAAAATTATTCGGAATATATTATCGGAAATTGTAACGGAAATTATTTTAATTATATCGGCAAAAAATTTATTTATTTTTCGGAATATCGAAAAATATATAAAGATATATATTATATTATAGATTTCGGATATTAAATAAAAGAAATTAATTAATAATTATTATATCTTAAATAATATAATTTTATATATTAAAATATAACAAATATTTAAACTTATAAATAATTATACTTAAATAAATAATATTAATTATATATTAAATGATTATAATAATTATATTTAATATATATTTTATTAAGATGATTTTATAAATTGTATGAAAAACTTTATAAGAAAATATAAATTTTATATAATTTATATATTATTATTAAATTTTTATACATTATTATTTTATTATAAAAAACAATAAAATTAATTTTTTTGTTTATATTTAATAATTTATATAAAGTTAAGAATTTATATATTTATAATTATATAATTTTCAAATTTATATATATTTTAATTTTAATTATATATATTAGTTTATGATATTTTTATAACTTATTAATTATTAGTAAATTTTATTTTATTTATTATATTTTATATTGTTTATTTATAATTTTAATTTTAATTAAGCAAAATTTATATCGGTAAATTTATAATATTATTAAATATCCTAATTATAATTATTTATTTATATATATTTAACATTATGTAATTATTATAATAATATTACTATTATTTATTAAAGTAAAATACGGTAATTATATTTAAAAAATATATGGCAATTTAACAAAAAATTAAAACATATATAAAAAGCATTATAACGTTAAATTTATTTTTAATACAAATTCTATAATTATGGCGTTACTTTTCGTACCTTATTTTTTATTATATATATTATTTTTTCAAATTATGCCTTAAATAATAAAATAAGCTTTTTTTAAATTAAACAATTATTTGATAAAAGTTTAATATTATAAGGTTTTTCTAAAACAGATTTTATTATTATATATTAAAAAATATAAATTATTTATTATTATATATATATTAATTTATAATTTATTTACAATAATGTTAGAATAACGTTTAAATATATTTTTCGGAATTTCGATTATATATATATAATTTATAAAAACTTCATAAAAAATGTATTTATATATTTTAACGATTTTCAAATTTTATTTTTATTAAATTCGGAAAAAAATATTAAATAATATATAATATTATTTGTTTCTTTCCTTATGTTACAATATAATCATAAATTTATTAATACGGATAATATAGATTATTAAATAATAGACTTTTAAAATCGCAAAATAAATATCCTTTATATTATAAATTTAAACGGCGTATATTTTTAAAAAAAACTGTATAATTTGAGCCGTTAATTAATTTCGAGAATTTAGAATTTATCACACTTTGTATTATATAAATAATATTAAAAATATTGTAATTTTATAATTCCGATTAAGAAAAATATATAACCGTAATATATTTCATAATATATATTATTTGAATATTATTTTTATAATATTAAACAAAACAACCCGTAATTCTACGTAATTAATTGCCAAATAAATAATTTTATATAAAAATTAGATTTTTCAGTACCGCGGCATATTCGGTATTAATATTTAGGATATCGGCAATTACCCGGATTATCCGATTATTATTATATTTATGTAAAATTTTAATATAAAGGAATTTTTAGAATTAATTAAGGAAAAAATAAAGGAATCTTTAAAATTAATCGGAAACTTAATTATACCGACAAAAAAAAACGCAATAAAGGGAAAAAAGTTAAATCCGGCCGTCGACCTTTATAAAGAGAATTAAAAAATTCTTAATTCGAAAAAGAAATAATTATTAATTTTTTTAATAAAATAACGATAAAATATATAAATAATTTCAAAAATTATTAATTAAGATTATATATTAATAAATATTAATCTTAATTTTAAAAAAATAAAGTTATAAAACGTAATTAATAAAAATTTGTTATAAACCCGGAATTTTAAATATTTCGAATTAATATTTAAAGGAAAACGGACGCCGGAATAATTATATTAATAACGAAAAAATAATTTTTTTAATATTAACGAAAAATTATCCATATTATTTATTTATCCATACAATCGATTTTTTACCCCAGTTATTTGACCCGAATTAAGGTATTTTAAAAATTAAAAAAGATAAATATATTTTAAAACTTAATAGGATAAATTTAAGAAAATAAACTAGAAAAAAGAATTTAAAACATTTTAATGTAGTATTATAAACTATCAGTTATAAATTAAAAAAAGGGTTTGCTAATAACCGCGATAAACTATAATTCGTATTATTTAATATAAGTTTTTATTAATTTTTTTAATTAAAAAAATTTATTATATATTTATTATAATATATAATTAATTTGGATTAAAACCAATTAATATTTTTTATAAAATTTAACGAATTAAAGATTAATAATAATAATAAAATTAATAAGTATATAATATATTAATAATTTTAATTAATATTATTTAAATATTTATAATTATTACGTTTTACGACCGTAACGTTATGTTAAAACCGAATGCGTTTTTTATTATTAACCTTAATTAAAACCGGCAAAATTTCATTTTTTATTTTATTATTAATATTATTTTCCGATAAATACCGTTTATGTTTAATGCGTAAATTCTTAACTTTAACAAAAATTATTACTTCGATTTTTTTCCGATATATTATTTATAATATTAGGGAACGGATTATTATGTTTCGGTAACGCCGGCGATTCGAATAATAGTATAAAAATAAACGAATTGTGCAAATATAAATACGGTAACGAAAATAGGATTAAAAAGTTAAAATTTTTTAAAAATAATAAGTTTTACGTTAACGTTATAAATAAAAAAAGAAATATATTTTTGATAAAAATTATTTAATATATTAAAAATTATGTATATAAATATAAATATCGTTATAATTAAAATTATATTTTCAAATCGCGAAAACGTATAAATTATATATCGGTTTAATATTTAAATTATTAAGATTATTATTAAATTATTAATAATTAATTTAAACCGAATAATTATATACGATATACTTTAATTCAGACGGAAAATAATTTTAAATAATTTTATAATTTTTTCTAATATTTGTTAAATTTATAATATAATAATAAGTTATAATTTATATAAATTGGTTTACAATATAAAAATATAACGTTAGTATTTTTAATGAAACGAATTCTGCCGTTTCCGAAAAATTATTTATATTTTTTATAAAATCAAAAACATAATTCTTTTATATATTATATATAATATAAAAAATAAGCGATTTTTCAAAATATCTTACTATTATTATTTATTCAAATTAAAAATCGCTTTAATTAATGCGAATATATTTTTAATTAAATATATATTTTTCATTTTAATTAATTTATTCGGAAATTTATTAAATAAAAATTATTTAAATATAAAAGAAATACATATTTATTTTATTTCTTTATTATAAAGTAAAAATAATTACATAAAAAATAATTTATTTATTTATTTTTTATATTAACACTTTATTATTTTTTAAATAACCGTTTTTATTAAACCGGTTTTTAATTATTTTTATATAAATATTTTCGAATTTAAAGGTTTAAGGATATAAAGGAAATTAAGCATATATATATTATAATAAGGTTTAGCCGAAATTAAGTTATTACGGTTTTTTTCCAATATAATAATTTTATTTTTTTAAATATATTAAAGTTATTTTACGTATATATTTGCCATTAAATAATATATATTATTAAGGTTTTATTTTTATTTAATACCGTACGTTAAAATTATTTTATTTTGGAAATTTACAAATAATATTTTAATCGGCCGAAAATTAAAATTAAAATTCGATAATTATTTCGTTTTAACGGTAATTATTTGCGATAAATTACGTATTATTTTTTATATTATCTATATCCGTTATGTTACTTCTTATTATAATTTTTATATTTTTATAAGTAATATAATTTTTGATTTATTTAGTTAAATTATTTTCTTTATTTTAATTTTTTAGAAATAAATAATTTATTTTTTATTTATCTAATACTTAATAAAGCATAAATAATATAACTTATTTATAGCTAATTATATTTAATTATTTATAATTATAAATTATTTAATTAAATTATTATTATAAATTTTTAATCGAAAACTTTTGCAATATATTTTATTACATTATTCGATTAATATCCGGAATATTTATATTTAATTTAATAATAATAATAAATATAACGATATAAATAAAATTATCTGATTATTTTAAGTTATTATATATACAAATTTGGTATCCGTAAAATATTTCGGCATTATAAAATTAAATTAAGAAATATTATTTATTAATTTAAATATTAATTTTTAAATATAAAGAAAATAATAATATTAATTTCGAAATAATTAATATTAAAATGTCGAATTTGCACTTTATAACTATATTTAATTAAGCCGTCGATTTAACAAAAACTGTTATATTTCGTGATATATTTTATAATATTATTAATAATTATTATATGTATAAATTAATATATAGAATAAGGAAAATAAAACGCAAATTATAAATATTAATATACATAAGCCGGATATTTTTTTTATTTTAATAATAAATACATTTCGTTAAAAGTAATTAAATTATATTGTTATTCGAAAATAAAATTTAATATAATAATTTGGAATTAATTATTTAATATTGATTTAAAATAAGAAATAATAAGGCTATATTATTTAGTAATTATACGGTCGAATAGTTTTAAATTTAGCTTTTTTATATTTATAAATATTAAAATAAAAAGAATTATAAAATTATTATTATAAGAATTAGTTATTTTTCCGCCAATTTAATTTATAATATAATTTGGATAATTATTAAGTCGGTTATTATCAAAAAATTGAAATATTTAAAAGTTTTTAAAATTTATTTTAATAATAAAAAAATAATAAGTTTTCCGAAAACCAAATTATATACCGTATCGATTTATTTTTTCTATAAAATTCGGCCTTATTTATTAAGTATAACGTTTAATATAAGGCGAATAAAGCTATAGCGCAAAGTTTTTATAAAGTTATCAGTTATATATATAATATTAATATATAAATTAATTACATTTATAACTGCAAAAAACCGGGAAAAATATCGAATTAAAATAAATGTTTTATTTTAGAAAATTAAATATTTGAAAATTTAAAATATTTATTTTAAATCTTTAAGTATATTCTCCGCATTTGGCTGATTAAAAAATATATATTTTAAATTTTGTTACGAACGATTTTAAACCTTATATATTATTATTTTGGCTTTTAAAGTTATATTGTTATTATATTGGCTTAAAAAATATAAAAAATTATAATATATGTTAATCGGGATTTTAAGTTATTTTTTTATAAAAATTTTAAAAATTTCGTAATTAATATATATTATTAAAGTTAAGATTAGTATTTTTTGGGAATTTGTATAAGAACGTATTAAACGGAAGGAAAAAATTACAATTTGCTATTAGGCCCTATTTTGGAGGTTTTGTTGTTTTTATGGATATTATTCTTAAAGGAGTTTAGCTGATACATTGGACCCTTGACAGATATTTTTTGATCAAAAGCTATAGCTGTGGTTACGGCTGCTGCGCCGCAGGCGCAGCCACAACCTCTAAAATGGGGTCCTGATCAAGATGAGGTAAACAATTTATTAAATTTCATTACCTATTATATCGATAATTATCTTATTTATTTCAAAGCCAAAGAAAACAATAACTTTTAGCCTAAATAAAATAAGAAAACCTTTATCGAACTAAATAACGAATACCGATATACGGAAATTCCACGATGGCCAAAATACCCTAAATCTTATTACCTATATCCCGAATCAAGACTAAATCAAAAAATTATATTATAAGGATATTTATGTTACTTTCCGATACTTTACGTTTAATACAAGTTCTTTAATATGGAAATACCCTTTTAAAAGATCTACCTTTTTAATTCTATAGCTTAGAAAGTACAGAATTAATAAACGAACCAAAACAAAAATAATTCCTTCTTAAAAACCTTACAACTTTATTGCAAATATAATAAGAAAACATAATTCCGGCACAAGAACGACCAGTATACCAAATATGCTATCAGAAAAGCTCGCCCATAAAACCTTGCTTAAGCCGAAAAGCATTAAAAATCAAAAAATTATAAAGGCCTTGGAAATTAACGTATCGAAAAGCTCTAATTTATAAAACCTTATATAAAGCAATAAGAAATGCGTAATTAAATTAAAATCTATTTTTAATACAAAAACAAAACGTTTAAAGCAATAATTAATTCCGGAATAAAAGGAAATTTTATTTCTCCGGTAATAACAAAAAATACCAGATTTCCTGAAAATATAAATTGTAATTTTACCAATTACGTACGGTAAATGAAAACCTATCCACTTACAAAAATGGACAGGTTTTACAAAAAATAAAAAAACTCGCTGCACTAATTTAAAAATACTAAGAACGCGTTTCGCTGAATATCGTTAATATCTCCGGATACGATATTATTTTGGGAATACCTTAACTTTATTTTAGTAACCCCCGGATTAATTGGAAAAAACGGATACTTTCCTAAGAAAACACAACGGAAATATCGGAAAAAGATAATCGAAAAATTTGCTATATTATTAAGAAAGTACGGGTTCCTAACTAAGCCTTTATAATGCTCCCGGAATATCAAAGATTTAAGCGATTATTTAAAAATAAAAAGGATTATGAATTACCTTCTTATGGTTAATAAGAACACCGGATACCCATTAAAGAAAAACATTATTTTAAACTTTACAAAATCTATTACATAAACTCTAATAAGTTAAAGGCTTTATAAAAAAAGTATTTAATTTGATCTAAAAAAGGAATATATCTAACTCTCCGATTTTCCCGTAAGATACTTTGTCCTTATAGTACCAAAAACCAAAAACGGAAAGCAAAAAATTAACGAAAATAAAGACCTGGTTTTCAAAAAAATAATTAATTATAAACAGTTAAACGATATTACAATTAAAAACAAATACCTCTTAATCCTTATAAGCACGTTAAAGGAAAACGTTAACAAAATTAAATAGTTTACTGCATTTAATTTCCGAAACGGTTATTATTATATTAAAATGGCCAAGTGAAAACAAAAATGAAAAACGGCATTTAAAACAATATATAGACTTTACGAATATCCAATAATACCTATAGGACTTACTAATACCCCCGCCAGTTTCCAGCGCCTAATTATAATTACTCTCAGAAAGTTTTTGAACAAATTCGTATTTATCTACCTTAATAACATCCTTATTTACTTCGAAACATTAAAAAAACATAAAAAACATATTGCCCAAGTACTTCAAACCTTGGACGAAATAAACATCCGAGTTAACCCAGCCAAAAATATATGACATACGTAAAAACTAAATTTTCTAAGATATACTTTTATTTTTAGCCAAATTCAAATTTAACACTCTAAAATGGAAGTAATTACGGACTGGCTTATCCCTAATAAAGCGACCGTTACAAACATCCGGCAAATCTTAAGATTTACGGATTACGTATGCGGCTTAATTAAAGAATACGGAGATATAATCAAACTATTAACGAAATTTATTATCAAAAAATATGTAAGGAAAAAATTTAAAATTCTAAAAAATGCCAAAAAAATATTCCAGATTTTAAAAAATGCGATTATTAACGGACCCATAATAAGATTACCTAACGCCGACAAAGAAAACGCCTGAAAACGAATACTTTAAATTACGTATTAAGTACCGTCTTACAATAACAAAGGATAACGGCAAATAATACCTAATGGCTTATTATTCGAAAACATTCCAAAATGCAAAATTTAAATACCCGATTTACGATAAAGAGTTACTAGCTATTATTAATGTTTTCAAAAAATTAGAACCTTTTTTCAGCGGAACGAAAAAAACCTTTCGATATTTATTTCGATTATAAAAAGTTTATTCGATTTATGAAAATTTAAGAATTAAATAAACGGCATAAAAGATGGATAATTTTTCTATTTAAATTTAACTTCAAAATATATTACATCAAACGAAAAAAAACATCCAAACGGATATTTTTAACAGTAAAAGCAATTACGACTCCAAAATTCCCCAAAAAGTATGTAAATGCTATAATATAACAAAAATAACATTGTATAATTATGCGAAATCTTAAAAAAGCTAACCCTCGAACTTTTGATACGGTTTCGGAATTTTTATGATACGAAAAAACAGGAAAAGGTTTAGCAACTGGAAAGACAATTAAAGGACCAGTTACTATACCGTAATAAGGTTTATGTTCTAAAAGGTTAATAAAAGCAGTTCGTAAGGAAATTTTACCAGAACCCATTATATAGATATTAAGGAATTTTTAAAACTACTAGACGATTACAAAAATAATACGATTTTCTAGAATTACGCCGTATGGTTAAAAAGGTAATCAAGAATTGCAATATTCGCAACAAAACTAAGCAGCACATCATAAGCCCTACGGACTACTGCAACCCACCAACATTCCTAATAAAACATGAAATACCATAACATAAAATTTCATTATTAACTTACCTCCATTTAAAAATCTAATTACGGAAATCGAATACAACAAAATATTGATAATTATTAATAAACTTGTTAAATATAGGTATTTTTTACCTTTTAAAAAAAACGGAACGGCAGAATAATTAACTTATTTTTTTTATCAAATATTACCTTAACAAATATAGGTTATCCAAAGAAAATTATTTCGAATAAAGATACGTTTTTTTACATTAAAATTTAACACCAATTCTTTTAAACAAATTGGTACTAAGCTTAAATTGTTAATAGCATATTATCTTTAAACGGATGAATAAACCGAAAAATTAAACCAGATCCTGGAATAATATTTTCGAAATTACGTTAATTATTAGCAAGACAATTAGGTAATGTTTTTACCACTGGTACAAATCGCTTACAATATATTTGTTAACGAAAACATAGGCATATCTCCTTATATAACTATGTATGGATACGATACAAAAACGGAACGACCCAGATAACCGCTTAGCAAAATACCAAAGATTACCATAACTGCTTTAAAAATAAAAACATTAATAACAAAAATTAAGATAATTTAAGTTCGTCTCCAAAACGAATTACGATTTTTTCAATAACGGATAGCGCAGTACTATAACTAAAAAAAATTAAGGAGTTAATTTTAACGAAAGGAGATAAAGTCTACCTATTACGCCAGAAATAAAACGCGACCTCGAATATCTTTTAAATTAAAACAAAAAAACCTAACGACAAACTCGATTTCGAAAAATTTGGCCCGTTTAAAATTAAAGATATTATTTCCAAAACTAAATATCGGCTATCGTTACCCAAAAACATAAAAATACATTTTGTTTTTTACATTTTTTTATTTAAACCAGTACTTAAGAACGCCCCGTTAAAAATAAACTTAAAATTCGAAAAAGATCCCGATAAGTACAAAATCGAACAAATACTAAACTCTAGAATAATTAAAAACAAAGTTTAGTACTTAGTTAAATAAGAAAAATACTTACATAAAAAAAACACTTGGGAACCATTTAACCATTTAACGAATGCGATAAACCTGGTTAAAACGTTTTACCACCAGAATCCTGACCGACCGTCTCCAATGCGGCCAAGGTCGCAGGCGACAAAGGTCCCTTATTCAAATCCAAACCAACGGCGTTCCAGTCGAAGGAGGACGCCTCCGTCATAACGTTTATTTTAAAAGCAAGCTGAACTTGCTCTGCGTCCATACGACGCTACTTTTCTTCTAATTTTTCCCGTTCTTCCAGCTGGTCCAATTACAAACCCTCTTTTAACAGCTTTATTGCCTTTTTTTAAGAATGTCCTAATGAAAACGTAAGCGCCTTAACTTCCTAACAAATTTTTTCGATTTTTCATTCTGCCGACGTCGCAATTCGTCCAGCTTTTTCTTAGCAGCTTTTTGGTAAGCCAGAAAGCTGTCTTCAATTTCGCGCTGCTTTTTTTGTAAACATTCTTGCGCCTCGTTTATTTTTTTTTAAAAAATTCATTATTAAAACGTTATAAAAAAGGCGTTAATAACGAGTACAACAATCGCAACTCGGGTAATCCAACGCGTAAAAACAATTCTTTTCGCCAAGTCGAACGTAATTAAATGAAATAAAGGCTTTAATCCCGAACCTTTTAATTAATTTAATGCAAATATCGCGAAAATCGCGTTAATTTAAGCGAGGTTTTCTTTTTTCTTTTTAAATACGTCCTATCATAATAAAGTTAACTAAAACGGCTTTAATTTTTTTCAATAAACCAAAATAATAACTTACCGTTCTTATTTTTGGGACAAAAATCCTTGAAAAAGGGAAATAATATTACAGGAATAAGGGTTCCTATTTCGAAAAAATCAATCTTTAAAGCTTAACGCAAACTTGTTACGGCAAAACCACGGACAAAAGGGCTTGGCCTCATAAGTAATCTAGATAATCTAGGTGATCTGGTATTAAATTACATAAATTATATAAATCCACGACATACTTATATTGAAATTAAGATATATAATAAACCCATCTTTTATATAAATAGCACCTACTTAATTTTTCGTTTCTTAGCTATCAATTTAAGCTTTTAATCCAGAGGTAACTGTACCGTTCTCTAATTAAGGGAAAAATCTTTGAATTTTTTTAACGAACAAACCACTGAATTATTCTTCGCCCTATTATTACCTGCAAACCAAGACCCTATTTCGGATACTGCTTATATCTCCAGGTGGATGTATGACAGGTTCGTTACACTTAAATTTAATTATATTAATTTTAGTATTTCTTTAATAATTCGAAAAAATCTTATATGTATATGAATTTATTTTTTACACATATATAAATTATTAAATTTATTAAATTTAAATTAATTACATTATAAATATAAAAATATCCCGAATTTAATTATCTTTAATTTTCTATGGTTACGACATAATAACGATAACTCTGACGGGCAAAAGTATAACTGAACGGGTTTTTCTATATTAAATTATTTTTAAATAATTTATAACAAAATAATACGTGGGGTATTTACGTTATTATCACTATATAAATTTTATAGTTAGTGATTTACTAAATTTTAATTTGATTATATGAACTTTAATTATTATTTAAAAATTTCGAATAATGTTTATATGCATATAAACTTATATTTAATGTATATTTCAAATATATAAATTATTTAATATAAATTGGTTATGTAAACGAAGGTAATCGGTTGTTTTATTAAGAAACATACCAAATAAAAGCGTTTTACATTATTAAAACTTAGGCCTCGTTGGTTCGTTACGGGGATATGATATTTCATTAATTAACTTTAGCACTTTGGTATAATACATAAAAGGACATTAAAAATAAAAACCAGCCAGCAGCGGCCTAAGCTAGCTGAGGTAAATTATATGCCATAAGATCTCCAATCAACTATTCTTCTCGCCTCTGATCTGGACTTTCGATATAGCGGGCGCAGCCGCAATCTTGCATGTACTTCCTACCATTCAGCTGATGGGAGTGATTCCTTTGGTATTATAAGTGAAACTTTAAGCGACACGTAAATTGGCAGGGGTGGGCCACTTTTTGTGGCCTTTTCCCTCTCCGGCTCAACCTCGGCCATTATTCATCAACCCGTCCTGAGGCCCCATCCGCTCTACATCGGCTCTGTTCCGGCTGAGTAGCCCATTAACCGGTATTGTTCTTATTTTTGGACACCTCTGTATAACAGTTAAGGATTTAACTAACTATTAAACCTGAGTCGTACGGGTTTATATTAGCTGAAATATCGTAGGATTCTCAGTAGTAAATATGATAACTAGTTACATTTCGTAATATTAAGGGGATTTTGGATAACGAACTTTTATTATAAATTATTATTATTGTAATTATAAAAATAATTTGTATATATAGTGTATGTAAATATATTAATTTTTGAATAATTCTTAAAATTATGATAAATTTAATTTTATTAAATATGAATAGTTTTATATAAATTTATTTTCATTTTATTATTAAGAGATATCTAAGTAACGTAATTTATTTACTTAAATTGGACCGTTTTTGGTGACCGGTTTTAAAATAAATCTAAATACGATTTCTCTTTTTTTTAAAAAATTTTTTGCCTTTAAAATTTGTTTTCGATAAGCTTTATTTTATTATATTAAGTTATATTATTAGTTATATATTTAGTAACTATTTTTATTAAAATAGTTTCAAAATATTGGATTAATTCTATTGTTAAATTTGATTTTGAAATAATACCGTATATGCAGTATTTTGGAAATTGTACGAAATATTAAATAATTACAACTTTCGATATTGTAATAAATATATTAAAATATATTACAGTTATAATAATTTCTGTATTTTGATTAATATTTTGCGTTTTAATAAAAAAAGATTATGAGAATCGAAAGAAAGTTATTATTAAAAAGACTTTTTTACGGCTTTAACAAGATATAAAGAAGAGTCTAACACGTGTATAATGTAATATTATTAAAATTATTAATCGTTTTTTATTTACAGTACCAAAAAAAGCATTTTAATTAAAAAACTAAACTGGTTAAATACAAGTTTTCATTAATACACGAATCTAAAAAATATATAAAAATAGAAATTATTATAATGACGTTATTTAGTAATTTTCTTGAATACAACGTTTTCTAATATTTTGATTAAAAAGTTATTATCGACGATTTCGGCGTTATTGATAAAAACATTTTAATAGGCGTTAAACATTTATAAGTTCTTTCGCGGATTTTTAAATATTTTCTAAGTTTGGATAGATTTTTCATTTAATAAGATATGAAGTCAATATTTTTTATATATTAAGAATTTGCTTTGTTTTTTATTTTTTTATTATCTCATTTTGTAGAGGTTTTAATAAAACCCATTATTAATTTAAATACGAATGTATAGAAAATAGGATAGAATTTAATTTTTGATAAAAGATTTAGTTAATAGTTTTTTTTATTTCTTTTTGATAATTTTATATAAACCGATATATTTGAAAATATACTTTTTGTTAATTTTATTTCGTGTAGTACGTATGTAATTAATTATATATGAATTTTAGTTTTATTTATATTCGTTTAATATAATTATTAAAGTTATTTTCATCTGAAATATTATTTTAATATTAAAAAGTTTATTATATACGTTTTTATAAATATTAAATAGAAAATTAACATTTGCATTTACTAAAATCAATTTAATATTTTTATAATAATATATATTATATATTAATAAGGCGGTACATAACATTTCAACTTTAATATTGTATTTATAATTAACGCACTATCTTAATATATTTGAATGTTGAATTTAATTATTCAGTTTATTGGTCCGATTAACAAATAAATAAGTTAAATATTTCAAAATTTAGGGCGATTTATTTAATAAGAATCGGATAAATATTTAAAATAAATATATTTTTATTAGAAATAATTTTATATAATAATTGATATATATTAAAAACGTGTTAACAAATATAATTTCTTTCATAGAAGTATTTTATTAATAAAGTGAAAAATAAGATAGTTTATTAAAGTTATAAATAATTACGAAAATATTACCGTAATATGCTTATATTATTAGATTATCGAAGAAAAGAAATTAAAAAATTATAGTTTCTAGGAATTAAGTTTTATATTGTTTTAAAATTAATACTAGTTACAACTTTTTATAAAACTTATATCGTGATAATGAGACCGTATTATAAAGGTTATACTATTATCGTATTTTTAAATTAGTATTTTCATTTTAAAAAATAATAAATATGAAAAAATCAGTTCGAAGCTTTGTAGAGTTTCAAATTTTAAATAATTAATATTTATATATGTGGCGCATTAGATTTATTTAGTAAATTTATAAAATTTATAATATATTTTTTTGGTTTTCTCTTCGAAGAAATACTATTATATGTTTTGATTTTTAATATATATTGCATAATATAACTCGCATTATTATTTTTGTAGACAAGTATAAGTTTTCATTTTGACATAACATCGAAAAACATATAAATAATTTAAGTAACCTTTTTTCGAAAGTTAATTATTTGCTTAAGTTATTAAATTTACTGTTTCTTACTCTTTTTTATAAATAATAGCAAAATTGAAGTTTATATTTTTCTACGTATTTTAATTATCGTTCTATAAGCTTTTTACTTATAATAAAGCGGATAAACTTAATAATCCGTATAAATTTTATTTAAACATTTCTTTTAAAAAATACCTGAATTTCGAAAAGTTATAATAATAATTATAAATTTCTTATTTGCAAAAACGTAATTAAATTTGATTTCTTTTAATTTGAGTAAAAATATAATAACATATAATTTGCTTTAATTATGTTGTTATCCGATTATTCTATTTAATATGTAATTCGAAATATCGGTTTTTATTTAGATAAAGCGTTTTAAATCGTATATAATAAATATTAATTCGTTAATGATCGTATTTTGAATTTTTTAGAACGCTCTTTTGGTTTTAACGTCTATTTAAACTTTTTTTTAGTAAGGTTAATTAGGGATAAAGTAATTTTACTATAGCTTCGGATTAACTTTTTATAATAGTTGGCAAATTTAAGAAATGCTTGTATCTTTTTGACTATAGTTGACCTCTGCTACTTTGTAATTGTAGCGATTTTTTTGGGATCTATTTTAATATGTTTTGGTAGTTTCGTATCGAGCTTTCTTTTAAAGAGCTATTTGTACGGATAATATTGTAATGGTATATTGGTTAGATTTTTTGACTTTTTGGACTGTTGTTCTAGATCGTTATTTAATTGCCTAACTTTTCCTTTGATAATAATAACGATACGTCGCATTCTTTGTATATCTTTTTTCTTTTTTATATTTTGTCTTTTTGAGTAATAAGGTGTTTAACGTATTTTTATATTTGTATTTATGGTTATTTCTTTTTTATTGTTAAGATTTTAATCTTTTTTAACCTGTTAATAAGGTATAAAACGAATTCTATCTAGCTAACGTTTCTGTTAATCAAAATTTCGTATTGATATATTTATAATAATCTTAAGATTATGTTGCAATTTGCAAATAAAACGGTATCGAAATCAATTATTTGATGTTATTTTTAAACAAAAATATTAAAATAATCAATTTTGAGTTACATGTTTTCGTTATCTTAAATGAAATTCTAATTTTCGATATTCGTAAGTATATAAATTTTAATTGATATTTTTATTATAATATAAATTTATTAATAATATCCGATATAATATATTTTTCGTTTAAAGTGTTGTGACTTATTATGGCGTTATATTAATAAGTTTTTATTTATATATTTAAAGTGATAAAATGGTGAAGGGTTTTTATTATTGCGTTTAAAATTTCCTATTGGAAAAATATCGTTTAATTTTTTAAAGTTTTGTTATTTTAAAGTTTTTTTAATGAATAACTCTTTTCATTTCTTTTACAATTAATTAAGTCATATTTGTATTTCTATATATAATATATTAAGTTATTATATATGTGATTTTATTAGCGTAGTTGGTTTTCGAATTTTTGGAAATAATTTTAATTTTATTATAACCTTTTTTATTAAAAAAATGGATTTATTTATATGTTATATATTATATTATATTATATTATTATGGGTTTTTTATATTGTCTAGTAAAAGTACGAATTTCGAGCTTAATAAAGCTCTTTTAGATGTATTGTAAATATTAAATAAAAATAATAATTCGTAATAACATTTTTAATGATGTCTTTTTATTATACCTCAGATTAAACTTTTCGAGATTAATAATTATATTAATTATAAATGGTAAACAATATCTTTTATAGCTATTATATTTTTAGTTTATTTTACAACATCATTTATTTATCCATATTACTTTATAAGGTAACGATTTAAAGGCATCCATATTACCATTTATATATTTTATTATTTCTGGTTTAACTGAGAAAATTATATCTTGTGTATATATATCTATAATATAATAATATATATATTGTCTTTATTTGTTACATACGGGATATTTCTATCGTTTATAATATATGGCATATATTTTATTATGTCGATATTTAACTTGAAGGTTAATAGGTTTTGTTTGTATTTAATATTACTAATTATTTTTAATACGTTTTATTATTTTCTTAACTTTCTTTAGGTTTACTTTCTAGTTTTTCGTATTTTATATTCGGTTTTTCATTATTATATCATTTATTTATATTAGGTTTACAGTATATTAATAGTTGATTTATCTTGATTAAATAATTGTGTGATTAGTATGAGTTTTTATAAATGCTTTAATAATGGTTTATTTCGTTGTAATTATAATATTATACTTGATTTTTTTTAACGTTAAATTGTCTCGAATTTTGTAAGTTCCGATATAATATTAGAGAAAATATTATTATATAACAGAGTATTAATATTAATTACATATTGAATTCTGGTCTTATATTTGTTTTTACTATTTTTTAAATGTTATAAGTATTATTTACCGTTAATTTCAATTATTATAGCTATTTAATTTATTAAAATATAGGTCGAATAATTTTAAAAAGTATTTTTAAAACCCTTTTTATGCAATTAAAAACTTAATTGTTAATATTTTATATTTTTAATTTAATTTGAAATTTAATCCGGCTGACGCGTTCTTTTATTTCGATATCAAAGTTTAATCGTAATTATTAGATTTATATTTTAGTTGTGAAAGTTTGGTTTATTTTTTTGAAATTTTTCGCTAATATTTTTTCGAATTATTTACAATGATTATATAAACGTATTCTTTTTAAGTTTAACATTTCTATTAATAAAATAATATATAACCTTATAATAACTGCGAACTTTATAGCCGTATTTTCAGTAAATCGTTTTATTATAAATTTTATTTACCGTATAAACGTAATAAATCGAACAAAAATACCGGAAATATATTTTATAATATATTAAGAATAACTATAATGCTGTGAAAATGTTATTAAAGCATATAGGTTTGAAAACTGTTAAAACTTTTTTATTAAAATTTAATTAAGTAATTTAATTTAAAATTCTTTTTAATACTCGGGAGTTTGCTTTTCTTTTCAAGCCTTGTATATATTGTTAAAAACGATATTATAAAATTTATTTGTTTTGTTTTTTTAAAAAAAGGCCGTATATTTGTAAGAATTAATTATTAAACGATTTTTTCTTTCATTAAACGAGATTAATGTTTTTCTTAAATATATATTTCTGTTAAAAAATTCGGAAGTTAATTATTAATTAAAAACTGTATTAACGTACTATATAAGCCCGCAACTTAAACAAACTCGCGATTCGTTTTTTGGCGCCTTATAATAACAAATCCTAATAACCTAACTATAACATTTCAAATTAATTTTAATTGGCTATATTCTTTGTCGTTAACCGTAATTACAGCTTTTAAACAAATACATATATAAATTAAAGGCCTACTGCAAACGTTATATTATTATATTTTGTTTTTAATCTTTTTGTAATAATTATCTTTAATAATTATTAATAGTAATCTTTTATTACCACCTTTTTTGCCGACCAACAAAATTTGCTTAACTTATATAAAAAATATTCTTTTTTTATTAGAAATCTTTATTTTAATTCTTTAATTACGTAAGATCGAATGATTCCAAAATACGTCTTTCGACGCGCTCTATAATATACCCCGACGCGCCCTGTAATATACCCCGATAAGCTCCGCAATACGCCTTAGAATATGCCTTATAACACGTTTTCTGACGTATTTTGCGAACACCTTCCACCTATTAAAGCCGAACAAAAAACATTTGCGTATATAGGTTAAGAATTCGGTCGGTAATCATTTTTGTCGGTCGGTTTTAATATCTCCGAAATAAAGATAATATTAATATAAATATGTTAAAAAATAATCGGATTACGTAGGAGTTCGGAGGATCAAAAAACAAAATGGCGTCCGTAACCAATTTTGATTTAATAGGTACATTAATTAAAAAGCTGTAAATTCGTTAAAAAACACAGAATATCGTCGATTTAAATCAATTAAATACGTTCTCGATAATATTATTTAAAATTTATTAATATTAATATATAAATATTTCCAATATATTATAATTAAAAGTGTAATTTCCGATTGTATTAAGGTTATTTAAATTTATATTTATAAAATAAAATATGATTTTACAAAATAAATACAATAATTGATTACATTTTTTAATATATTAAATATTTTAAGCAATAAAGTTTTATTATAAATTATTATTATTTCAATTATAAAAATAAGAAACATATATATTTTATATATGTTAATTCATTTTTTTGGTTTCTGAAGTTACTGTAGATTTAATTCCATTTGTATGCAATTTGTTTTGTATAGATTTATTTGGATCTTGACGCCAAGGAAGATCTAAATCACGTGACCAACCTCTGTGGATCCGACCGTCCCTGGCGACCGGTCTTGGCTTGGGTCGTAACACTCTGGATCATTCCCATCCCCTTCCCAACTCTTATGATAGTAATGACGAGTGCGTGCTTAATTACCTCATCTTGATCAGGACCCCATTTTGGAGGTTTTGGCTGCGCCTGCGGCGCAGCAGCCGTAGCCACAGCTATAGCTTTTAATCAAAGAGTATCTATTAAGGGTCCAATATATCAGCTACACTCCTTCAAGAATAATACTTATAAAAATAACAAAACTTTCAAAATAAGGACTAATAACAAATTATGATTTTTTCGTTCCGTTTGGTACGTTTTTATACAAATTTACAAAAATTATTAATATTAAACTTGGCAATATATATTAATTATAAAGTTTTTAATATTTCAACGTACATAATTTCACGTAAAATTAAAATATTTATTTTTTAATATAATAATAATTTAAAATTTAAATTAATATATATTATAAATTTTTACGTTTTTTATATTAGCATAATAATAATATAACCTTATAAGTTAAAATAATAATATATAAAACTTAAAGTTATCCGTAATAAGGCCTGAAATATAATTGTTTTAATTAATTAAATACAAATAATATATTTAAAAATTTAGAATAAATATTTCAAATTTTTAAATATTTAATTTTTTAAAACGAAATACTTGTTTTTATTTAATATTTTTATCGGTTTCTTGTCGATAGAAACGTAATTAACTTATATATTAATATAATATTTATAATTAATAACCTTATAAAAACTTTACATTATTAATTTATTCGCCTTATATTAGGCGTTACATTTAGTAAATAACGCCGTATTTTACTAAAAAAAATAAATTAATACGGGATATAATTTGGTTTTCGGAAAATTTAATATTTTTTTATTATTAAAATAAGTTTTATTTTTTTAATTATTTAAGTTTTTTCGTTAATAACCGATTTAATAATTATTTAAATTATATTATTAATTAAATTAATAAAAAAATAACAAATGTTTATTTTAATTATTATGTATTTTATTAATATTTTAATATTTACAAATACGAAAAAACTTAATTTAAGAATATTCGATTATATAATTACCAAAAAATATAATTATATTATTTTGAATTTTAAATTCATATCGAACCATTAATTTCAAATTATTATATTAAATTTTATTTTAGAATAATGATATAATTTAATTATTATTTACAAAACATATTTCTTATAAAAATAAATAAATTGCCGGTTTAAATATATTAATATTTATAATTTACGTTTTAGTTTTCTTATTTATATATATTAATTTACGTATATAATAATTATTAATAATATTATAAAGAAATTGCGAAATATAACGGTTTTCGTTAAATTGGCGGTTTCATTAAATATAATTATAAGGCGAAAATCTAACGTTTTAATATTAATTATTTTGAAATCGATATTATTCATTTCTTTATATTTAAAAATTAATATTCGAATTAAATATATTTAAATTTTGTAATAATTAATATATCCGGATTATTAAATAGAATTTTTCAATTTAACTTAATAATATATTTTTTATTATTAAAATTATTATTTATATTAATAATAAGGCGAAAATTATAAATATTTATAATTACCGAATAAAAATTATAATAAATCGAAAATATTTATCGAAAGTTATAAAAAAAGTTATTAAATTTTATAATTCCGAAATATTTTATACAAATCAAATTTGCATATATAATAATTTAAAATAATTAGATAATTTTATTTATATTATTATATTTATTATTTTTTTAAAATTAAATGTAAATATTTCAAATATTAATAGAATAATATAATAAAACATATTATAAAAGTTTTCGATTAAATATTTATAATAATAGTTTAATTATATAATTCGTAATTATAAATATATAATATTATTTATATTTCAATAAATACTTAATAAATATAAAATTATATTATTTATAAAAATATAAAGGTTTTAATAAAACATAATATAATGGATTCGAATAATAAAAAACGATACGTAATTTATTATAAATAATTTTAATTAAAATAAAATAATTATCAAATTTTAGTTTTAATTTTCGGCTAGTTAGAATATTGTTGGTAAATTTCCGAAATAACATAATTTTAATTTACGGTACCGGATAAAAGTAAGGCCTTAATAATACGTATTTTTTAATGGGAAATATGTATGTAAAGTATTTATAATATATTTAAAAAAATAAAGTTATTATGTTAAAAAAACTATAATAATTTAATTTCGGCTAAATCGTATTATAATATATATACATTTAATTTTTTCCCTATATTTAAACATTTAAATTTACAAATATTTGTATAAAAATAATTAAAAATTAAGTCGGCAAAAACGGTTATTTTAGAAAAAGTTAAATCTTGATATAAATGACGGACGAACAAATTATTTTTTATACGATTATTTCCGTTTGGCCGTAAAAAAACAAAATAAATATTTATTTTTATTAAATTTAAACAATTTTTATTAAATAAATTTCAGAATAAATGAAACGAAATTAAAAATTTATATTTAATTCAAAATATAATCGAATTATTTAAGATAATTTCCAGTTTCGATAAATAATAATATTAAAATCTTTTAAAGAATTATTTATTTTTTATATTAAATATAATATATAAAAAAATTATATTTTCGATTTTTCACAAAATATAAGTAACTTTCCGTAAATAATGAAATTCGCTTAATTAGAAATAACGGCATTATATTATTATATTGCAAATTAATTTATATAAATTACGGATAATTATTATATTATAATTTTAATAAATATTAAAAAAAATTATGAAGCGGTTTTAAATCGCGTTTTGTTTGTATTAAACTATATCATATATAATTATTCGGTTTAAATTAATAATTAATAATTTAACGATAATCCTAATAATTTAATTATAAAATAGGTATATAATTTATACGTTTTTATAACTTAAAATTGCAATTTCGGTTATAATAAAGCCTATATTTATATATATAATTTGTAATATTTTAAGTAATTTTAATTAAAGTTTTTTTTATTTATAACGTTAAAATAAAACTTATTATTTTTAAAAAATTTTAATTTTTTAAACTTAATTTTATTACCGTACTTATATTTGTATAATTCGTTTGTTTTTATATCGTTATCGGAATCGCCGGCGTTGCCAAAATATAATAATTCGTAGCCCGACATTATAAATAATATATCGGAAAAAAATCGAAATAATAATTTTTATCGAAATTAGAAAATTACGCGTTAAAAATAAATAATACTTATTAAATATTAATATTAATAGCAAATTAAAAAATAATCGCGATATTAAATTAAAAAATAAAAAACGAAATTTTGCTAATTTTAATTAAATCCGAAAACAAAAAACGCGTTCGTATTTGGCATAACGTTACGGTTATAAAACGTAATAATTATTAATATTTAAATAATATTAATTAAAGTTATTAATATATTAATTATTTATTAAATTTATTATTTCTATTAGTTTTTAATTAATTAAACTTTATATAAAATATTAATTTGTTTTAATTCGAAATAATTATATGCCGGAATTAATATATAATACATTTCTTTAATTAAAAAGTTTAACGGAACTTTTTATTATGTAATTTATATTATATTTTATTATGGTTATTAATAATTCTTTTTTAATTTATAGCTTTTAATTTATAATACCGAATTAAAGTTTTTTCAATTTTATTCTCCGGTTTTCTCTTAAATTTATCGTATTAATTTTTACAATATTTTTATTTTTTTAATTTTTAAGGTATTTTAATTTAGGTTAAATAATTAAGATAACAAATCGATTATATAGGTAAATAGATAATATAAATAATTTTTCGCCAATAGTAAAAAAATAGTTTTTCGTTATTAATATAATTATTTTAACGTTTTTTTTTTAAAATATTAATTCGAAATAATTAAAATTTTGGATTTATAATAAATCCTTATTAATTATGTTTTGTAATTTTGTTTTTTTTGTAATTAGGATTAATATATATTGGTATACGGTTTTAATTAATATTTTGCGAAACCGTTTATATATTTTGTTATTATTTTATTAAAAGTTTTAATAATTATTTCTTTTTTGAATTAAAGTTTTTTGGTTCTTTTAATAAAGGTTAACGGCCGGATTTAACTTTTTTCCTTTTATTGTGTTTTCTTTTTTATCGGCGTAACTGGGTTTCCGGCTGGTTTTAGAAATTCTTTTATTTTTTTTAACAGGTTTTAAAAATTCCTTTATATTAAAATTTTACATAGATATCATAATAATTAGATATTCCGGCTAACTGCCAAAATCCTTAATATTAATACCCAATATATTGCGGTATTTAAAATTTTAATTTTTAGATAAAATTATTTATTCGGTAATTAATTATATAAAATTACGGATTTGTTTTTGTTTAATATTATGAAATTAACGTCCATATAATATGTATTATAAAATATATTACGGTTTTATATTCTATTTAATTAGCATTATAAAATTATTATATTTTTATTATTATTTATATTATGTAAATTACTATAAATTATAAATTCTTAAAAACGGTTAACGGCTCGAATTATACGGTTTTTTAAAAAAAATATATACCGATTAAATTTATAATATAAAAAACGTTTATTTTACGGCTTTAAAAACATATTATTTAATAATCCGTATTATTTATCCCGATAATTTTATTATTATATTTTAATATAAAGAAAATACATAATGTTATATATTATTTAATAATTTTGTAAGGTTTAATAATACCGAAATTTAAAACTTATTAAAATATATAAATACATTTTGTATCAACTTTTTATAAATTATATATATATAATTCAAGTTCCGGAATATTTATTTAAGTATTATTTCGAGATTATCGTATATTAAATATATATTAATATATATTTAATGGTAAATAATTTACGTTTTTTAATATATAATAATAAAACTTATTTTATAAAAACTTTATTTTATAAGCTGGAACCAAATTTGGAAAAATAATATATATAATAAGAAATAAAACACGGAAAATAATGCCGTAATTAATATAGTTCATATCGAAAGTTAATTTAATATTATAAGGATTTTTATATATATTTTAATTTTTTATTAAATCATTATGTATTTTTTAAATATATTTATTATATTTTATTTTATTAAACATTAATAAAATTATTATAATAATTACATAATATTAAATATATATAAATACGTAATGATAATTAAAAGATTTAACCATATTATAAGTTTACCAATAAAAATTCGGTTTAATTAAAATTAAAAATATAAATAAAAAATAAAAAATATAACAAATGAAATAATATTTATATATTAATTAATTATTGAATATATTATTAATATAAATATAGAATATATAAAGATTTATAATATATAAATGAAACCTACAAATAATTAATAAATTATAAAATTATTTTAAAATAATATATGTAATTAAAATTATAATAAATATAAATTTTAACAATATATGATTATAAATATATAAATTATTAAATTTAAATAAAAAAACTAATGTTATTTTTTAATAACGAAATAATAATATATAAAAAAACCTTAATAATTATATACAAATTATACGAAATTTATATTTTATTATAAATTTCTTAGTATAATTTATAAGATTCTTTAGATTAAATATATATTAAATATAATTATTATAATTACTTAATATATAATTAATATTATTTATTTAATTATAATTTTTTATAATTCTAAATACTTATTATATTTTCATACATAAAATTGCGTTATTTAGAAGATAATAATTATTAATTTGTTTCTTTTATTTAAAACTTAAAATCTATATTATAACATATACCTCTATATATTTAATAATATTACAAAAGGTAAATAACTATTTTGTTAATATAATAAAAATAATTTCCGTTATAGTTTTTAATAATATATTTCGAATAAATTTAAAAACCCTTATTTGTCCGGTTAAAAGAATTAAATTTCCTAATAATATTTGTGAAAAATACTTTATAATTAAAAAATAACTTTAAAAATAAATAATAAGATTTTAAACAAGAATATAACTGGAATAAATAATGAAATGATTTGCGAAAAAGTAAAACCGACGGCATATTTGTAATTAAAATATTTTTATATTAATTAAATAATATTTGATCATTTTAAAATATAAGATATTTTTTATAAAAAATACATATTTTACGTAACCGATTTTAAATATTAAATATATATTATAAAATTATAATAATATGGCGAAGATTTAAAAAACAATAAATATTTTACGTTTTAATATTAATATAAATATATATTAATTAAGAAAATATTACGATTATTAAAATTCTATATTTTCGATAATATTACGAAAAATTTATATTACTAATACAGTTTTTTATTACGGAAAAATATAATATTTATATAAATATTAAATATTAATGATATAATTTAAGATATTTTCCGTAATAATAACCGGCAAAATAAAATTTACGTTATAACGGATTATACCGGCCTTATAAGTTATTAAATTAGCAAATTAATTACGGTTTACGTAATTTAACGTAAAAGCTATATAAATTAAATATTATATAAATAATATAAAAATTTATAATGTTATAAACCGGGTTAATTAATTTATGGAATTATATAAATAATAAATATGCAAATTATATATAAAAATAAAATAAAAAATAGTTATACGTAACTTTTAAATATTCCGCATGAATATATAATTTAAATAAAACTTTCCAAAAAAATTAAATATAAATATTACGTTTAAAATAAGCAAAGTTTTAGGACTTAAAAATATAAAAAGAATTATTAATATATAAATTATAATAATATATAAAAAGGCAAAATAAAAAAAGAATTTTAAATATTATTTAAAAACATTAATTAACAAATTAATTATAAATATAATATATAAATTAATCCGAAATTATACTTTATATTTAATTATAAATAATATAATATTTTTATATAATTTTATAAAAAGTAAAATATTTATATAAAATATAATTAATTAAAATTATATAAATTATAAATTTAATTATTTATATTAATTTCGTTAATAAATATTCCGCATATTATGTCGTAAAATATTTTTTTATTTACGGTTTTATTATTGAAAATAAATAAATTATAATAATATAATAATTTAATAATTATAATAATATATAAAATAATCACGAAATTAATTAATTAACATTATAGAAGTACTAAAATTATATTAATATTAAAATTATAATATAAATATTATATTATTTATAAAAAGATATAAAATAATAAAAAAATAAAAAATTATATTAATAATTTATTTTTGTTTAGTAAATCTTTATTTTGTTTATTTAATAATAATGAAAATAATACTAAATCGCCTTAATTTAAATTATTAATTAAATTATTAATAATTTAATTAATAATTTACACATTCTTTCGTATATAAAATATTATAATGGTCAAAATTAAATTATTTTTAATAAATTCGATATTAAAAGTTTTTGGAATAATTACGTTAAAATTATTTATAAATTAAATTTTTATTTTTTACCGCATTTGGTTAATTAAGTTCATTTATATTATTAATAATAAGTATAATATTATTAAAATTGATAAACTTAATTTTTATAATTTTACGTCCCGAAACCAAAATATTTTTAGAATTTTAATTATTTTTTTTAATTCGAAACGGATAGTTTTTAATAACTTAAAAATTTCGAAATAAAAAACAAGTATATTTAAAGATTTTATTACGAAAATCCAAAGTAACGTAACGTTTATTTTGCAAAAAAATATAACAGGTATAAAATTTACATTATAAAGATATACGGTACATAATTAAAAATAAATTTCGGAAAAAAATAAAATTAATATTATATACATTATTTTTTGACAGGCATAATTTGCCAGCAAACCATAAATTATAATGTTTGCCTTTTTAATTAAATTTTGTTTATATGTGTCTTTTTAATTTTATCGGTATTAAATTTAATATTAAAATCGAATTAATAAATATTTAATTTAATATTATAAAACGTAATATTTAATAAAAATAAAATATTTTTTATAATAATTAAATCAATTAATCTTATAAAAAATCATAATATTAATATTAACCGTGTAATATAATTAATATCGTTATATTATGTAATATATAAAAAACATAAATAAATTTAAATCTTTTAAAGAAAACGGTAATAATTTCGAACTTTTTTATTAATAAGAATAATATTAATTAACGGTTAATTATTATTTTTAATAAAATTAAAAAAACTATTACCTGATAAAGTATTAATTATATTAAAAATATTTCCGGTTTTATGAAAATCTGATAAAAAGGTTTTATTCGGCATATTTTAATCCAAATTACGTTACTTTGAAAATAATATAACTAAATTATATTTTCAAATTAAAAAATAAAATATTTACAAATTATTATTAAATTATTTATATTATTAAGTATTATATTATTAATAAAAAATAATATAGAAATTTTATTAGAAAAATCCTTATTTATCAATATATTTTAATTAGAATTTTAAAATATTTTTTATTTATCTGGCATAACCAAAATATTTAGAAATTATGTTATACGCGAAAAATTTAAATTTAATAACGGTTTACCGGAAATATTTATATTCCATAAATTCGGTAAATTCGGTTTTCGAAAAAAAGTTTTCGATTAAAATATTATAAAAACTTTTATATACGTTAAATATTTTTATTATAAATAATTCTTACCGAATATGTAAATTTGATAAAAATAATATAAATATTTAAATATGATATAAATAAAAAATAAAAGGTTTAAAGAAATAAAATTTCGAGAGACTTTTAATATAATTATATTATTTTATTTAAAAATTAATAATCCGTTTTTAAAATTACTTATGTTTTATATATTTTGATTATATTATCGGATTAATAAATACGTATAAATATAAACCAAAAATGTATTTATATATAAAATAAAACAAAAATAAAAAAATACTTTTTTAAATATATAAATTAATTATTTCGGTTTAATTGGCCTATATATTCCGAATATAAATAATTATTTTTTACTTTCTATAAGTCAAACAAAAATATTACGAAAATTAATAAAATTATTTTTTTTTAAATTTATATATTCCTTAAAAAGTATTTTAATAAATATTATAAATATTATAAATAATATGTTTATTTTTGTTAATTATACTTAATAAAATCGAACGGTATTTATTATACGAAATACGTTTGAATTTGAGAAACCGGAAAATTTTTATTTATTACGATTATAAAATGTATTAATAAAAATAAAAAATAAAATTTAAATAATATTAATTATAAATTAATAGGAAATATTAGGCGATACCAGATATTATTATAACGTTTTATAAATTTATTTTAATTATTTTTAAAAAATACGGTTATATTAATAAATAATAATAATAATAATCTTTTATATAACGGTATTATATTAAAACGTTATATTACGAATATAATTTTAAATATCATAATTATTATATTAAAATATAATATTATTGTATTATTTTTAATTATAAAGCATAATTAATTTTAATTAAAATTATATAATTTAAATGGAATTAATACGGTTATTTTAATTTTTTCCGTTAACTAAATTATATCTTTATTTAACGTATAATAATTTTCGCAAATATTTAAATTTTTTAATATATTAATATTATTCCGTAATAAATCCGAAAATAATGAAAGTTTACTTAGTAAAACAGGTAAATAACTGCAATTAATTTTTGAAATTATCTTAATTATAATAATTAAAATTATAAAAAAAATATATAAAAATATCCGGATTATTACTATTATAAATTCGTTTCGTTTTTCGCTTCGTATTATACGATTAATACTTTTTTAAAGTATATTATTATTTAATTTAAAAATTCAAATTAATTAAAAACATATATTTTTATAAAATATTAACTTTTATTTAAAATGGTATAAATTATTTTAATTTTAAATAATATTACTTTTAGCGGGTAATAAAATTTAGACCATTTTACGAAAATTACAATTTTTCCGTATAATATATTATAGTATTTACGTATAATAAGGTTTTAATTAACTGGAATTAAAAATTCTCATTAACTTTTATATATTAATAATTTTCGTATATTTGTTTTTAAAACGTTAAATAATCCATTAATCCGAATAATCGAATTAATAATTCGGTTTAAATCGTCGTAAAAAACCTAATTACAAATAAAATTTTTAAACGTTATATTAATTTTTTTTTATGTTAATATCAGAAATTCAAAATACGCGTACGTAAATTTTGTTTTAAGGGCGTAGCCCGGTAAAACTGGGAGAATTCGGATTTATCGTAATTTAAAAGGGGGGATAATAACGTAACGGGCTTAAGCTGTAATTATTATACGCGTTACGGTTTAAAAATAGCAAATAGGTCCTGATTTACCTCAGCTAGCTCAGGCCTCCCTGGCTCGTTTTCCCAATTTCTTCAAAATTACTTAAATACCGCTCTATAACGCTAAATATCAACCAATCAAATCTCAAATCCCCGTAACGGGCTAGCGAGGCCTAAATTATAATTACGTAAAAACGGCTTCGTTTAATATATTTATTTTTTTCAAAAAAACAAAAATCCGTAATAACGTAATAATAATACGTTTTTATAATTATATATATATATATATATAATTATTTTAATTATAGCTTTTTATTAATATTACAATAATCTTAATTAGGATTTATTTATTATTTTTAAACCTTAACGTATTTAATAATTACAGTTTAAGCCTTTCGTATTATTATTTTCTTTTTCCAAATACGATAAATTTGAATTTTTTTTAGTTTTACCGGGCCACGCCCTTAGAATAAAACATACGTACGCATACTTTAAATTTCTGGTATTAATATAAAAAAATTAATATAACGTTTGAAAACTTTATTCGTAATTAGATCTTTTGCAATAATTTAGACCGACTTATTAATTCGACAGTTCGGATTAACCGATTAATTGACATTTTTAAAAAATAAATACGTAAAAAATTATTAATATGTAAAAATTAATAAAAGTTTTTAATTCCGGCTAATTAAAATCCCGTTATACGTAAATATTATAATATATTATATAAGAAATTTATAATTTTTATAAAAAAGCCTGGATTTCGTTATTTACCGAAAAAAATATTATTCGAAATTAAAATAATTTATATTACTTGAAATAAAAGGTAATATTTTATAAAATATTTGCTTTTAATTAATTTAAATATTTAAATTAAGTAGTTATATATTTAAAAAAAAATAATTATATATTACAAATCAAAACATAAAACGATGTTATAATAATAATAATTCGGATATTTTTATATATATTTTTTTATAATTTTAATTATTATAATTACAATAATTTTTAAAATTAACGGTAATTATTTACCTTATATATTAAGCAGGCTTTTATTATTTTCGAATTAATTACGGAATAATATCGATATATTAAGGGGGTTAAATATTTATAAAAATTATTATATATTAAATAAGAATATAATTTAATTAACGAAAAAAATTAAAGTAATTATATTAATTTTTTTTAATTATGAAATTTTAATTAAAATAAATTATATTTTATAACGAAATATAAAAAGACAATATCGTATTTTAATACGGTATTATTATACGGAATATTATTACCGCTTTTACCCGTTATTATAATTATATTCTTAAAAAATTTAAAATAATTTATATTCTAATTTAATTAATATTATAAAATAAAATAATTTTATAAATTATTATAATAATACTTAATATCGCTTAATACTTTTTGTAAATTCGTAATTAATATTATTTAAGTTTTATTTTTCACTTTTATTTATATATTTTATAAACGTAATAAATAGAAATTTTCCTGTTTTTTTAAATTAAAACGTATTCCGTATAATAAATACCGTTTAATTTCGTTAAATATAATTAAAGAAAATAAAAAGAATATTAACGATATTTATAATATTTATCGAAAAGTTTTTTAAAAGATATATAAATTTAAAAAAGATAATCGTATCGGTTTTCGATATATTTTTATTTTATTTATAAAAATTAGAAAATAATGAATTATATTTGAAAAATATATGTTAATTAAACCGAAATAATCGATTTTTAAGATAAAAAACAGTAATTCTTTTTTATTTCTATTTTATTCCATGTATAAATAAATTTTCTACTTATATTTATATGTATTTATTAACTCAATAATATAATTAAAACGTATAAAATATAAAGAATTTTAAAAATAAAATGTTAATTTTTAAATAAAATAACGTAATTATAATAAAAATTTCCGAAATTTTACTTCCTTAAACTTTTTATTTTTTTATATATATAATATTTATATATTTGCATTATTTTTATAGGAATTACGTATCCGATACGAATTATTTATAATAAAAATATTTAACATATATAAAATTTCCTGGAATATTTCGATTAAAAATCTTTTTTTAAAAACCGAATTTACCGAATTTATAAAATACATATATTCTTAGTTAACCGTCGCCGAATTTGAATTTATCGCGTTTAACGTAATTTCTAAATATTTTGGTTATATTAGATAAATAAGGGAAATATTGCAAATCTTAATTAGGACGTATTAAAAAATAAAAATCTTTTTAATAAAAACCTTTTATTATTATTTATTAATAATACGTTACCTAATAATATAAATAATTTAACGCATAATTCGTAACTATTTTATCTTTTAATTTAAAAATATAATTTATTTATATTATTTTTTAAATGGTATAATCTTAATTAAAATATACCAAATAAAACTTTTTTATCGGATTATTACAGAACTGGAAATATTTTTAATACGGCCAATATTTTATAAGGTAATAATTTTTTTAATTTTATTAAAAATAATAATTAACCGTTATTCGATATTATTTTTATTAATAAAAAATTTCGAATTTATTATTATTTTTTCTAAAAAAACTTAAATTCATTTATACTTTTTATATATTATATAATAAAATAATATTAATTACATTAAACGGCTAATATTAATATTATTATTTTTTAAAAAATTAATTAATTTAATTATAACAAAAAAATATTTTATTTCGGTTAAATATTACGTTTTGCAATATTAAATCAAATATTTATTAATTCGATTTTAATATTAAATTTAATTCCGATTAATTTTTTTAAAAAAAATATAAAAAGTATTTAATTAAAAACGCAAATATTATAATTTATGGTTTATTGGCAAATTCCGCCGGTTAAAAAATAATACATATAACATTAATATTATTTTTATTTCGAAATTCGTTTTTAATTAAATACCGTATATCCTTATGATACAAATTTTATATCCGTTATATTTTTTTGCAAAATAAATATTACGTTATTCCGGATTTTCATAACGAAATCCTTAAACGTATTTATTTTTTATTTTGGAATTTCTGGCTTATTAAAAAATATTTATTTCCGATTTAAGAAAACGCCTAAAATTCCGAAAATATTTTGGCCGTAAGTTGTAAAATTATAGAAAATAAGTTTATTAATTTTAATAATACCGTACTTATTTTTAATAACGTAAATAAACTTAATTAATTAAATACGGCAAAAAACGAAAATCAATTTATAAATAATTTTAATATAATTATCCGAAAAGTGCTTAATACTAAATTTTTTAAGCATAATTTGGTTCCAGAAAACCGTAATATTTTGTATACGGAAAAAGGTTATAATTTTAAAATATAAATTATCGATAATTTAATTAATAATCTTAATTAAAGTTATTTATTATTATTATTATCGGCGTCGAATAAATAAAATAAGAATTTATCGAACGAAAACAAATTATTAATATAATCTTTTATTTTTTTGCTATTTTATACCTTTTTATAAATAATATAATTTTATTATTTACATAGTTTTAATTAATTAATTTCGGAATTATTTAATATATTACCGTAATTATTTAATTATTATATTTATATAATTTATATATTTCCGGTAATAAAATTGCAAATAAAGAAATAATATTTTACGATATAATACGCGGTATAATTATTAACGAAATTAACATAAATAATTAAATTTATAATTAACGTAATTTTAATTAATTATATCCCGTTTAAAGGTTTTATTTTTTATAAGGTCGTATAAAAACATTATATTACTTATAATTAAATATAACGCATAATTTCGAATTAACTTATATACCTTATGTACAATTAATTTATTAATTAATATTTTTAAATATTTTTAGAAAAAACTTTCCCTTATTTTATTTTTTTTCGTATATTATTATAACTTATATATTAATATTTTTTTTACATTTTCGGATATTAAAACTTTATTTATTTTAAGCGTAATATTTACGTTTAAATCTTTTGGAAATTTTTTATTCAAATTATGTAATAATACCAAATATTTAAAAATCGCATATAAATATTTTTCGTTACGTTTTTATACGTTATTTATATATTTATTACTTATATAATTCCGTAATTTATAATATATATAAAATAATTACATAATATATATTTCCTAACTAAACGGCCCGATTTGTAAAATTATAAACTTTTTTTATTATTTATATAATATCTAGTTTATATAACTTTTTTGCTAAATAATAAAAACCGTAATTAACTAAAAATCCATAATAAATTTAGCAATTTAATAATTTATAAAACTAATATAATCCGTTATAACGTAAATTCTATTCTGCTAATTATTAACACGGAAAATATCTTAAATTATATTATTAATATTTAATGCTTATATAATTACTGTATTTTTTCGTAATAAAAATTCTTATTTATAATATAAACCATTCGTAATATTACCGAATTTATAAATCTTTAATAATTATAAGATTTTTTAAATATTATATATTTATATTAATGCCAAAACGTAAGATATTTATTTTTTTTAAAGTTTCCGCCACATTAATATAATTTTATAACATATATTTAATATTTAAAATTAATTATGTACAATATATATTTTTCGTAAAAAATATTTTATATTTTAAAATAATCAATTATTATTTAGTTAATACGAAAATGCCTTAATCGGAATTACGTTATTGGTTTTACCTTATCGCAAATTATTTTAATATTGGTTCCGGCCATTTTTTGATTAAGGATTTTATTACCCATTTTTAAAATTATTTTTAAGGGCAAAATATTTTTATTTTAATATTTATTCCGGCTATTTTTTAAACCGAAATCTTATTAACTATTTTTAAGGTTATTTCTTAAAAATAAATTATTTTTCGGAAATAAATTATCCCTTAAAAATATTATTAGCAAATTCAATTTCTTTAACCGCGCGAATAAAGTTTTTTGGGTTAATTCGGGATATATTATCGTGAAATATAACAGAAATTACCTTTATTTTATTAGTAAAATTTTATTTACTTTGTATAATATCGTAAGATATATACAAATATAAATTATAATATAGATTTCGGATATTAAACAAAAGGAAAATTAATTAATAATTATTATGTCGTAAATAATATAGTTTCATATATTAAAATATAATAAATATTTAAAATTATAAATATTTATGGCTAAATAAATAATAATAATTATACATTAAATAATTATAAAAATTATATTTAATATATATTTAATTAAAATAATTTTATAAATTGTATAAAAAAATTTATAATAAAATATAAACTTTGTATAATTTGTATATAATTATTAAAAACTTTTCTTATATATTATTGTTTTATTATAAAAAATATCGTTAATTTTTTTATTTATATTTAATAATCTATATAAACTTAATAATTTACATATTTATAATTATATAATTTTAAAATTTATCTATGTTTTAATCTTAAATATATATATTATTTTAAGATGTTTTTATAATTTATTAATTATTCGATAATTCTATTCGTATATTATAAATTTTTACATATTTTTTATTAATATTAATAATATATTCGGTAATTATTTCATATACGAACTTTATTTCTTTTATTATATTTTATATTTTTTATTTATATTTTTAATTTTAATTAAGCCGAATTTATATTAATAAACTTCTAAGATTATTAAATCTTTTAATTATAATTATTTATTTATATATACTTAATATTATATAATTATTATAATAATATTATTACTGTTTAATAAAACAAAATATATAACGATTTAACAAAAAATTAAAATGTATATAAAAATTGTAACGGTATTAAATTAACTTTCGATGGAAATTATATTAATTATAATACCATTTTCCCTATTTTATTTTTTATTATATATATTATTTTTTAAAACTTTATCCCAGCCCATAAAATAAATTTTCTTTAAGCCAAATAATTATTTAATAAAATCCTAATACCATAAGGTTTTTATAAGGTAAATTCTATTATTATATGCCAAAAAACGTAAGTTATTTATTATTATATATATATTAACGTATATCTTATTTACGATAATTTCGAAATAATAATTAAAAAATATTCCGAGATTTTAATTATACATATATAAGTTATAAAAAATTAATAAAAAATATATTTATATATTTTAACAATTTTTAAATTTCGTTTTTACTAAACCCTAAAAAGATTACTAAATAACATATAATATTATTCGTTTTTTTCCTTATACCAGAATATAATAATAAGGTTATTAATACGGATAATACGGATTATTAAATAATAAATTTTTAAAACCGTAAAATAAATATCTTTTATATTATAAATTTAACCGACGCATATTTTCATAAAAGAATAATATAATTCGAACCGTTAGCGGTGTTCGGGAATTTATAATTTATAATAATTTGCATAATATAATTAATATTAAGGATATAATAATTTTATGGTTCCGATTAGGAAAAATATAAAATTATAATATATTTTATAATATATATTTTATGGATGTTATTTTTATAATGCTAAATAAATGAAAAATCTGTAATTTTACGTAATTAATTACCGAATAAATAACTTTATATAAAAATTAGATTTTTAAATATTACGGCATATTTGGTATTAATATTAAGAATTTCGGCGCTTACCCGGAATATTCGATTATTATTATACCTATATAAAATTTTAATGCAAAAGAATTTCTAAAATCAACCGGGAAAAAAATAAAGAAATCCTTAAAACTAACCGGGAACTTAGGTACGCCGACAAAGAGAAAACGCGGCAAAAAAAAAAGCTAAATCCGGCCGTTAACCTTTATTAAAAGAATCAAAAAGCCCAAATTCGAAAAAAAAATAATTATTTAAAGTTTTAATAAATTAACGATAAATTATAAGGGCGGTTTTAAAAAAATATTAATTAGGACAGTACGCCGACAGATATTAATTTTAATTACAAAAAGATAAGGTTATAAAACGTAATTAATAAAGGTTTATTATAAATTTAATATTTTAAACATTTTAAATTAATATTTAAAAAAAATAAACGCCGGAATAACTAGATTAATAATAAAAAAAATAGACTTTTTAATATTGGCGAAAAACTATTTATATTATTTATTTATTTATATAATTAATTTTTTATCCTAATTATTCGACCCGAATTAAAGTACTTTAAAGGTTACAAAAAATAAAAATATTTTAGAAATTAATATAATGAATTCAAAAAAAACCGAAAAATAAAATTTAAGAAATTTTAATTTGGCGTTATACATTAAAGGCTATAAATTAACAAGATAATTTATTAATAATTATAATAAATTATAATTTGAATTACGTAATATAAAATTCCTTTAATTTTTTTAATTAAAAAAGATTTATTGTATATTTATTATAGCGTATAATTAATCCGGATCAAAACAAATTAATATCCCGTATAAAGTTTAATAAATTAAAAATTAATAAAAATAACGAATTTAATAACTAAATAATATATTAATAATTTTAACTAATATTATGTAAATATTTATAATTATTATGTTTTACGACCGTAACGTTACGCCAAAATAAAATACGTTTTTTATTATTAATTTTAATTAAAATTAATAAAATTTCGTTTTTTATTTTTTAATTTAATATCGCAATTATTTTTTCATTTATTATTAATATTATTATTTAACAGGTACCCTTTATTTTTAATATATAATTTCTTAATTTCGATAAGGATTATTATTTCGAATTTTTTCCGATATATTATTAATAATGTCGGATTACGGATTATTACGTTTTGGCGATACCGGCGATTCCGGTAATAATATAAAAATAAACGAATTATGCAAATATAAGTACGATAACGAAAACAGAATTAAAAAGTTAAAAATATTTAAAAACGATAAGTTTTATACCGACGTTATAAATAAAAAAATAAAATAAACTTTTAATTAAAATTACCTAATATATCGTAAATTACGTATATAAATATAAACGTTATTATAACCGAAATTGCAATTCCAAATTGTAAAAATATATAAATTATATGCCGGTTTGGTATTTAAATTATTAAGATTACCGTTAAACTGTTAATTATTAATTTAAACTAAACGACCGTATACGATATATTTTAATTAAAATAAGGTACGATTTAAAACGGTTTTATAATTTCTTTTAATATTTATCGAATTTATAACGTAATAATAATCCGTAACTTATAAAAATCGGTTTGTAAAATAAAAATATGGCGCCGTTATTTTCGATTAAACGAATTTTGCCGTTTACGGAAAATTACTTATATTTTTTACAAAATTAAAAATATAATTTTTTATATATTATATATAATGCAGAAAATAAACGGTTTTTTAAAATGTCTTAATATTATTGTTTATCGAAACCTGAAACCGCCTTAATTAATTCGATTATATTTTAAATTAAACATAAAATTTTAACTTCGTTTAATTTATTTAGGAATTTATTAAATAAAAACCGTTTTAATTTAATAAAAATAAATATTTATTTTGCCCTTTTACCGCCAAACGGAAATAATTGTGCAAAAAATAATTTATTCGTTTATCGTTTATATTAGAACTTTATTTTTTCTTAAATAGCCGTTTTTACCGAACCGGTTTTTAATTGTTTTTATGTAAATATTTTCGATTTTAAAAGTTTAGGTATATTAAGAGAATTAAGCATATATATATTATAACAAAATCTAGCCGGAATTAAATTATTACGGTTTTTTTTAATATAATAATTTGATTTTTTTAAATATATCAAAATTGGTTTACGTATATATTTGCCGTTAAATAATACGTATTATTAAGACTTTATTTTTATCCGGTATCGTAAATTAAATTTATTTTATTTCGGAAATTTACGGATAATATTTTGGCCGACCGAAAATTAAAATTAAAATTCAATATTTATTTTGTCCTAATTAAAATTATTTGTAATAAATTATATATTATTTTTTATTATTTAAATCCGTTATATTATTTTTATTATAATCTTTATATTTTCATAATTAATACGGTTTTTGGCTTATTAAGCCTGGATCGTTTTTATTATTTTAACTTATTTTGAATAAATTACTTAATCTTATATTTATCGAATATTTAATAAGGTGTAAATAGTATGGTTTATTTATAATTAATTATATTTAATCGTTTATAATTACGAATTATTTAATGAAATTATTATTATAAACTTTTAATCGCAAGAGTTTACTGTATATCTTATTATATTATTCGAGTAATATTCGAGATATTTATATTTAATTTAAAAATAATAATAAATACTGTAATACGGATAAAATTATTTAAATGCTTGAAATTATTATATATATAAATTCAATTTCCGTAAAATATTTTAAAATTATAAAATTTAATAATTCTCTTTATAACTTTTAACGAATACTTTCGGTTTACCATAATTTTAATTAAATAATTACGAATATTTATAATTTTCGTTTTATTATTAACATAAATAATAATTTTAATAATAAAACGCAAATTATTAAGCTAAATTAAAAAGATATTATTTAATAATTTAAATATATTAATTATTAAAAAAATTAAATACCTTTTATTCGTACGTTAACCTTTAAATATAAGGAAAATAATAATATCGATTTTAAAATAATTAATATTAAAATACGGGATTTCCGTGTTATAGCTATATTTAATTAGGCTGCCGATTTAATAAAAACCGTTATATTTTATATTCTTTTTTATAATATTATTAATAGTTATTATATATGCAAGTTAATATATATAAATAAGGAAAATAAAATATAAGTTATAAATATTAATATATTTAAGATGGAAATTTTTTTATTTTAATAATAAATATATTTTGTTAATAATAATTAAATTATATTATTATTCGAAAATAAAATTTAATATGATAATTTGAGATTAACCGTTCAATATTTATTTAAAACCAAAAATAATATAATTATATTATCTGGCAATTATACGGTTAAATATTTTCAAATTAAGCTTTTTCGTATTTGCGGATATTAAAATAAAAATAAAATATAAATTTATTAACATAAAAATATTAAGTTTTTCGAAAACCAAATTATATACCGTATCGATTTATTTTTTCCCTAAAATACGGCCTTACTCGTTAAATATGGCGCCTAATATAAGGCAAATAAATTAATAATATAAAAGTTTTATAAAGTTATCGGCCGTATACATAATATTAATATATAGATTAATTACGTTTATATTAGTAAAAAACTGATAAAAGTATTAAATAAAAATAAACGTTTTATTTTAAAAATTTAAATATTCGAAAATTTAAAATATTTATTTTAAAATTTTAAATATATTATTTATATTTGGCTAATTAAAAAAATATATTTCGGGGATTATTACGGATAATTTTAAATTTTATATATTATTATTTTGGTTTATAGGGTTATATTATTATCGTATTGGCTCAAAAAAAGTAAAAGGTTATAACATGTATTATTCGGGATTTTAGGTTATTTTTTTATTATAATAATTTTTATTTGGTATGAATTAACATTATTATTATATTAAAAAATAAAGATTTTTGTCACAGTCCCAAGTGGCACCTTGTAGGTATATAGAGCAGAACAAGGCGGTCAGGGCTCGACCTGACAACGTTCCACTTTTAGTGGTGTATAGGCTAGACTCTTGTTCTTCTGTGCCGTGACAATTTTAATTTTACGTTAAATTATACAAGTTAAAATATTAGGAATTTCGTAATTAATATATATTACTAAAGTTGATATTAATAATTTTTGCGAATTTATATAGGATCGTATTAAATAAAACCAAAAAATTATAACTTGTCATTAAGCCTTATTTTGAAAGTTTTGTTATTTTTGTGCGTATTATTCTTAAAGGAGTTTAGCTGATATATTGGACCCCTGACAGATATTTCTTGATCAAAAGCTATAGCTGTGGCTACGGCTGATGCGCCGCAGGCGCAGCCACAACCTCCAAAATGGGGTCCTGATCAAGATAAGATAAGTCCTGATTAGGACTAGAATAGTATTAAGAATAAGTTATGGCAGAAATAACGGTATATATATATATATTTATTTATAAAAAAACGTTTTTTATCAAGTTATTACGGATTTTCGTTTTTTTAAAGAAGTAAATGTATTAAATGAAGCCGTTTTTACGCAATTACAACTTAGGCCTCGTTGGCTCGTTACGGGGATTTAGGATTTGATTGGTTAATATTTAGCGTTGTGGAGCGGTACTTGAGTGACTTTGAAGAAATTGGGAAAACGAGCCAGGGAGGCCTGAGCTAGCTGAGGTAAGCGCTTAAGAGGATAAATAATATTAAACACTTTAAGGCTAGTCACGTGTTGACAGACAACGTCGCGCCATCGAAAATCAAAAATTCCCGAGGCCATCTTAGGAGCTTCAAGATTCCCACCTTAAATTCTCATTCGAATTCAAACACATGATGTCCGGCTATACCAAGGGATGGAATGGCCTCTTCCCTCGCTTATTAGCGATAGCATGTATAGGTACTGCGCTGGTGGTTCCGTGCCTGGCGAAGGGATCTCAGGTACCTCTGAACGTCAATGCGGACCCGGGGTTGCAATGGGAAGAGTGCGGTGAGGTCAACAATCATACCCTCCAATGTAATCATCCACACTTTTGCACATTCTGAATTGGGTTGACAAACTTGAAAGGTTCCCGACTCCTTGTTCCAATGGATCATTTCAACAAATCGTCAGACAAGACGTTCTCATTATCTATCCTCAGAATGGTAGCGAAAAATGCCTCCACTGCCGGAGATAGGCACATTCTACTGAATCCCGGGGGGCCTGGAGGTATGATAAAATTCCAATTGGCGTGGCATTTACTCACCTCTCATAGCCAGTGGGGTGAACTTCCTTCGGGGAGCTGCCTCAAATCTTAATAAGCTAATCGGGGAAGGCTTCCACTTACTCAGTTTCGACCCTCGTGGTGTAGGGGGATCAATACCGCGAGCTATTTGCTACTCAAGCAACGCCCAACGAGCTCACGCGTTTGCAAGCAACCCTTGGGATGTTGAATTCCAAGCTGGTGAGATGTACACCAGGGCCGAGAATAAGGCAAAGGCCTGTGAAGATAAAATGGGCGAGTATGGAAGATACGTAAATACTCCCCAGACTGCTGCTGATATGAACTCTATTCTGGAGGCAATTGGGCAGCAGAAGATGTATTACTGGGGACTTAGTTGTTTGTTCTTCTCCTTTCTAGAGCCCGGCAATTGGACTAACTGACACAGATGGAACTACCCTCGGGCAGACATATGCCCAAATGTTTCCAGACCGTGTCTCCCGATTAGTCCTTGACGGCATCAGTAATTTAGATGAATGGTACAATGCATTTGTCTTCGAAGAGTCCTTGATTGATACCGACAGGATCTTTACTGGCTTCGTCGAAGAATGTTTCAAAGCCAGAGCAGCTTGCCCGTTGAATTCGATCGAGGGCAAAAATTTCCAGTCACCTGGTCAACTTAAGACCTACATCGATGACTTCATTGAGGAGTTAGAAGAGGAGCCGATTCCTGTGTACTTGAATAGCTCTAATTACGGCGCTATTACACGACGAAGTATTGTGACGAATGGAATATTCTTTGCACTGTACAAACCGACTACTTGGCTGTCCCTTGCAACGAATCTTGCGGCGCTTTTCAACGGAAACAGTACTCCAGCCTACAACGCATACTCCGAGTCATGGGTCGTGAGTTTTCTTGTGGATGAGTCAACTACCTTCGTCATTATGAATGATAATTGGAAGACTGGACGGGAGGCCCCAGTTCATGGGATAAAGCCGATCCAGAACCATATTATCTCCAGACCTGAGAAGTCATTTTTAGTATCGAAATATCAAGGGTCTGATATTTACGATCGGGCTTCCTGGTCGATTCCAACAACCCATAAGTTCCACCCTCACTACCACCCCGCATTCCCTCGCGTGAAGACAGCCGAGCCAATACTAATACTGTCAACCACGTGGGATCCTGTGTGCCCATTGGTCTCCGCAAAGAAAGCTCATAATAGCTTTGAAGACGCCGGTTTCGTGGAGCAGAAGTCATACGGTCACTGCAGTCTCAGCATGCCTTCGCTTTGTACTGCAAAACTGGTGAAGCGATACTTTAATGAAGGAATCCTTCCAGAAGCAAGCGCAACGTAAGATTTCCCGCTTCTCGAAGCTTGATCTCAATAATAACTCAACACATAGATGCGACATCGATGCTGAGTATTTTCCAACCCTTGGAAAATCTTCTGTATCTGCCTTGAGTGAGGAAGATGAGGAGTTGCTCGCCAATCTTCGTGCTTTAGCAACGACAGATGTCCTAGGTATCGAAAGTCGAGGGTTAGTAGGAATAAATATGGCAACAAGCTAAGAAGATTATTTACTATTACGGCCTTGGTCAGATGTAGGCCGGGCAGATAACCATGGGTAATCTCATAGTTCGCTGACTTGAGATTGTGTATCCCTTTTAGGGCATAGCTGGCTGTATGGGAATGGTTTTTAGCCAAGCCGTGGCATAATCTCAAAGTCAACCGGCTGGGGAGGACCCACGATTGCAAGCGTGTTGGCGTGGCTAAGCCCACGAACGCTCACGATTAAGCCTTGAAAAGTTCTCGTAATTGTTTAGGGAACGCATTTATTTACCTAACAACGCTGGACTTTAATCTTATTACCGATATATATATCAAATTTGTAGAATATATAATAATATTAGAAATATATAACTACGCATAAAAGCAACAATATATTAATATTTCTAAAGTTAATTATTAAATCTGTTGAATTTTTAAATGACATTTTTGGATATTAGTAACTAAAATTATATTTTTCGATGTAAGTATGTATGTAATATTAATTTAACTCTTTATTTCTTTTTTAAAAAGGTATTATCGTATATTTTTATTATTTAAATATGTTAGATAAAAGTAATATCAACCTTTTAATATTAAATTATTTTTAATTCTTTTTTAAAGTATAAGAAAAATCACTTTAAGTTGTTTCCTATTTAAATAATGATGAAAATTATTAGCTAAATATGAGGGAATGAGTATATACCGCAAAATCAAGAGAATTAATCGTTAACAGATATATAGAAAAATATGATAAAACCGTATCTGAACATAATATATGTATCCTAAATAAAGATTTATTTATATAATAATTTTTTTAAAATAATATATAATTATTCGTCTCAGGGTTAGGCCGTTTAACTAACTATTAAACCTAAGTCGTACGTATTTATGTTAATAGGAGTATTGTAGGATTTTAAGCAATAAATACAGTAACTAGTTATGTTTCGCAATTTTAAGGGTATTGGAGATAACGAAATTATATTACAAACTACTGTTATTTAATATATGAAAATATCGAACATATATATCTTACATAAATTAATTAGTTTTTTACGAGATCTTAAAGTTATCATAGATCCAATTTCATTGGATGCGATTAGTTCTATATAGATTTTCCTAGATCTTGATGCCAAGAGAGATCCAAATCACGTGACCCACCTGTGTAGATACGACCGTTTCCGCGATCGATCTTGGCTTAGGTTATAACAATTTGATTATTCTTTTGCTTTTTAATTTATTATATTATATATTTTTCAATTTGGTTTTAAAATAACCTGATAATTAATAAAAATAAATTAATATATTATCGACCTTAATTCATAACAGTTAGTTATATATAAAATAACGAAATATATTAAATCTGCAAAAAAACGAAAAGAAAAAATAGATTTAAGTATAATTACATAACACTTTTAAACCGATACGGATAAGGCTTATAGTTAAATGTATATTTTATTTTTAACATTAAACTTTTATATACTTATGACGAAATTAGATAAAAACGCGTTAAATTCGAAAGAAAAATAGAAAGCTTTTCCTGAAAAAAAGAAATACAATCAGCAAAAACATAATCGCTTAATCGGAATTACTATCAATTAATATTATCAACAACATGTACGAAAGTTTTCGAAATTATTAAAATATTTCGAGCGAATATGCAATACAGGGTTTTTAATATAAAAATAAAGATTTATAATATATGAATTATTAACTTTAACATTATCTAAAAAGTCGAATTATTCAACGTAATATGCGGTTATTAAATTACAAATAAAATAAAAATTTTTATAATTAAAATAACGAATACATTATAATAATATAGGCTAACGCTTTAAAGGTTACTTTAAAAATTTAAAACTTTTTATTAAAAGTGATTTCAATTTAGAATATACGGGTTAAATGATTAAAAAAGTGGTCGAAAAAGTAAATCACAATAATAAATCGTTAATATATTTGTTTACAATTTTAAACAACCATTTATTAATGGTAGAAAATATCGGGATTATTGTAAAAGAGAAATATTTTAAGTTAGTATATTATAATCGATTTTATTTATAAAAACATTGAAAAGTTCAAATGTATAAATAAACCTTGTAAAATACTTCTTTAATATTATAACGGAAATTCATCGTATATAAATTATTTGATCCGAAAATTAAGTATTATAAAAGAAAAAAGAAAAATAAAATGAATATACATAATTAGATTTTAAGAAAATAATTTAGCAACAACGAAATATTTACAAATAGTTGGCTTAAATAAGAAAAACCTTTTTTTTAAAAAAATATTCAAACTTTTATATTATTAAAGAAATTTGGACCGAAATAAATCGGTTCGATTACGGGAACCGGTACTTTTTTAAAGAAACATTGTGTGTTGCTTTATTAAAATTATATAAAGGAGATAGATGAATTTTATTTATAAATGAAAACATAATAGCAATTTTGTTCCTAGCGAAAAGTGATAATATCGGAATAAAAAATAATAATTCGTTATTATATAAAATATTATTATTTTGCTTTAATAGTTCCAACCAATCGATAATAATATTACCGGAATAGAGATATATATTTACTTTATTTCAAATGAATAATGTAGGCCGATTAGTACTGGATTATCGCAGAAAAGACTAATTATTATTTTAATAAAAATACAAGTTTAAAATTATCACATTACTAAATTTAAATATAAAGGCAAAAATAAACATTTATAATAAAGATGTTATTAAATTATACATATATTTAATTTCTTTATTATAGATTTTATTAAGTAAATAAAAACGAACGGAACTGTCATTAAATATTACTAAGCTTTAATAATAAATATAAATTTAACGAATAAATATTAAGACGAATAGCGACTTTGTGTGACGGCTAGGGGGTTTAACCAACTATTAAACCTTAGTCGTACGGGTTTATGTTAGCAGAAGTATCGTGGAAATCTGAGCAATAGATATAATAATCGTGTTACGTCTCGTAATGTCAAAAGTGCCTTGGGTAACGATGTTTTATTGCAAGCTGAAGTTATATAAATTATAGAAATAATAAGCGTATATATATATATTAGTTTTTAGTATTACTGCTTATTTTTACTTAACCGTGCTTCGTGAACTTTTGCTGAGCAGTTGTTTAATGTTGATTAATCGTGTTCAGCAGGTATTTGCTGAGCACCTATCACGTGACCTGAAAGGTGGTCCGTGTCATCCTTGTTGACCGTTTTCTGAGGCCGGAGCCTGTTAGGTCGTAATACTTTGCTAAACTTGTTTCTATTCTAATAAAAAATAAAAAATTAAATATATTATACAATAAGGCAATGTACGAATAAATTTAAAGAGATTTAAAAGAAAGTAATACTAAAAAGATTATAAATTAATATTTATCAGTAAATCAGTTTATATTATGAATTTCGTCGAATTTAGAAATAACTATAATATTTCCAGATCTAAAAAAACGGATACTTTTAAAATCGTAAAATTATTTAAATACTTAAAAATGATTTGAAATAAATATTTTGAAAGAAAACATCAAAGTATTTTTTATATTTTCCCAAATCGAATTTATGATAAACGTCGTATTAAAATATTAAATATTTATAATGCTAATTTATATGATATTGAAATTATAATAATAAAAATCCGAAGACAATACTCGTAAAAGTTTATAAGTAAGGTAAATTATCAAATGAAAATTAAAAGTTAGACTGTTTATTTATGTATATTTAAAGGAATAATAAGGTATATTTATAAATAGATTTTACAGAACTAAAGTATAGTATTATTAAAGAATTAAAAATTATTTCAGTTTTTTAAAGAAATATATTTATAGACTATATATTACTTTATTGGCATTAAAAGGTTAAACCTTAAAGTAATACGTTTTAAAAAAATGCGATTTATTTAAATATATAATAATAATCATCAGGTTTATTAACGTTTTTATAAACTTTTAAATTTATATATATAAAATATCAATTAATTATCTTAAGTGAATTTGTATTGTTTATATATATGATATTATATTTTCTTTTCGAAAAACAAAAGAAATACACGGAGTACTTTCGATTAATTTACGAACCGCTGAAGAAATCTTACTTATTTGTTAAACTATTAAAATCCAAATTATTCGCATCAAAATTTCGTTTTCAAAGTATATTATTAATACCGAAAAAATAAATAAGTTCAAACAAACTGTTCTATTCTAATAAAAAATTACATTATTACTTTTTTAGAAATTAACGTTTTTATCTTTAATTTTTTAAAATAACCGAAATATTTAAAACGTACATATTATTTTTCGGATTATATTTGTTTTCTGGCATTAGAATTTTACGAAATGTGCCCTTATAAAAATAGATACAGTTTTTTTAAAGCCGTATCGGATACACTATCACAATTTTACGAATTATATTAATATTTAGGTATTTTTCAGTTATGGAAAATTTTCGATATCAAAATTACGTAAAAATAAAATTAATAAAAAGTATTCGTTATTGTAAAAAGTTAAAATATTAACTTTAATATTTATAAAGCGTTAAAAAGGTTTAAATTCTTATATATTGTTCGACATTAAAAAAAAGGATTTTCATATCGATACGAAACTTTAATATAGGTATATTTAGTAAATCTATTTCTGATTTTAAATTAATGTCGAAATATAATATCAATTAACACAATTTAATCCGGCTAATAGATTAAATAAATAATTCAATCAAATATGTATAATAATATATTATAGCGACATATCTTTAATATTTTTAAAAGGAATATAATTAAGTAATGAACTGTTTTAAAAACCCTAAATATAGTGCAATAAGTTTATTTCGTATAATTAAAGAGTATGATTAAATACATTAATTTATTAAAATTATATAAACTATTTTAACGGTAAAATGTTTTAAAAAATATAAAACTAAACAAGCCTAAATTATAAAAATCTGGATTAAATAATACGGAAATTTTATGATATAATTATGTGTTATTCCTTTTTAAAAAAGCATAAGAAATAACTGTATACCGGTATTATTTATATAAAATACATACAATTAAAAAATAAAATAACAGCTATTAATAGAGCATTTTTAAAAGAATTAAAATGCGATATAATCGAAGCATATTATTCCAATATTAAATTATTCCTAAAACTAGAAAAGCAAAAACATTAAATTTATTATGTCTAATTTAGGCGTTTTATATTTAATACTAAAAATTTATTTTAAATAAAACGATATTTATTCTGAGAATTTCGTAATAAAACTAAACATTAAAAGGTTTTTTTTAAAGAAAATACGAATAATTATTAGTAATCTGTTGTCGTAAATTAAATATTTAAAGTATGTATTTGCCAACGCTTTAAAATAATCAGTTATTAGATACTATTTTTTGTTCTTATTTTAGTTATTTTACAATAACGTTTAAAGTGTAACTTAAGGCGTCAGTTTTCAAAAGTTCTTTCCGTCAGCGTTGAGTAATTTATTTTTGGTATATTGGAGAATCCCTTTTCAAATTACTAGATGGTTATTTGTTAAAGTTCTTTTTTTAAAAAAAAATTCAAATTCCTTTTTAATACATTTTTTGTACAAAAACTGTATTAATACTTTGATTATATCTCTATATTGTTTAATTAAGCTGCGTGTATAACTGGTAATCTTTAAAATATATCGGATATATATAACGTTTGTCTTAAAAAATAGCTTAATCTTTTATTATTTTTATTTCAGAGTTTTATAATTAAATTTTGCCGGAGATAAAAATGAATTTTGAAAAGTTTAGTTTTTAAGTATACGACATTCGTTTTGCTAGATGTATTCTCATGTTTATTTTGTTAAAAATCTAGATATTTATATAATTTCTTAGATATATTTTAAGATTCTTAAATAGATTAAATATTTGTCGAGATATGCTAATATAAATTTGCTCAAGAAAGCTTTAAGTGTAATTGTAATTAGCCGTCGAAAATTTATGAGGGTATTAATAAGTTCTATATTTATAATTAGAAGTGTATAATATTTAAGTATTTTTAAATTCTTTATATTTTTCCTTTTTGAGTTTTTGAATGCCACAATAACCGTTTGGAAAATCCAATACTTTGAATTACTTTATTTTTGTTAAAATTTTCAAAATTCTTGATAAAAGTGGATATGTTTTTATCTTTGATAATAAAATTATTGAATTGTTATAATTTATTATTTGTTATTACAGTGATATTTCGTTTTAATCGATCCAGTGTTTGTTATTTTCAAGTTTAAATAATATAAGTATTAAGTAATTTCTTAAAAAGTTTTAAAATCAAATATAGTTTTAGTGAACTTAAATATATGCTTTTCTAACACTTTCGATTTTATTATCTATATATTATAAATTTCGCAAGTCCTGAAATAATAATTGTTTTAATATACATTAAATAGGTTTATTAGCTATGAAGGGTAATATTTCAAATTTAGAGTATTTTTAAGATATTATGTGAACTTGGTTTAAAACTTACATCTTCTTTAATTATCTAGAACATTTGATTGAAATCTCTCCTATATATTATTTTATTCCTTTAGATAATGTTAATTTGTTTAAATTTCTGCAGGTATTTTTAAAATATCATTCTATTTTACAACATTTATTTTATTTAGCAAAAATCATTTTTATTATTTTTGGAATTTAAATATATATTTTTAAACAATCGTTTATTTTCGTATTTACATAGAGTTTTATTTACTTTAAGCATCTTGTATAACTTTGATATATCTTTTTAAAAAGTGCCATATTTTTCGATTTCTATCGAAAAAAATATAATTAACTTCCGTTTTTAAGTTTATTATAGGTTTAACCGTTTTGTTTCAAATTAAAGTAATATTTTAATATGATTTCATAACTCTTTTATTTCTTTATACAGGGTTTTGTAAAATGGGGTTTTTAGACATTTTAATTTTAAAATATTTTAGCGCGTTTTAATTTATATAATTTGTTTATAGAAAAGCATTTTTATTTCAGGCTTATTTAGAAACATATTTAATTTCAAAATTATTTGTTTATTTATATTATTGTTTCCTTGTTTAAGAAATATTCGAAAAAGTATTTTCTTTTTCGCAACAACGTTTCGTTTTATATTTTCCGAATTATAAAGCTAAAAGCGTAAATTTTAGAAAGGGCTATATCTGTATTTAGAAATATGAATTTGGTGTAAAGTGTCCAAAAATGATGGATGTTGTTTTGCAATATAGCTTTTTAATTTTATTTTAATTCGAGATATAAATAATGTTATTTAATATATTTTAGTTATGGAAAAATATCTATATATTTATCCTTGTTATCTAATCTAGTAAATTATTTTTTGTTTTATTAGAATTAAAGTTAATATTTCTTTAACGCGTAAATAAATTCAAAATTAGACCCCGTTGTAAACGGATAAATATAATATATTATAAAAATTTATTGAGCCTTTTTTTAAGTATATTCTATATTTAGAAACCGAGGTTGGTTTTAGAAATAATTATTTGTAATTATTAATATCGAGTCATAATTAACCCTTTTTTATAGCAATTAATATTAAAGTATGTTGCAATAGTAGAAATATTTTATTTTTTGTATTATTTTAAAAATCGTTTATTTTGGATACTATTTGTAGATTTTAACTTTAAATTGTTTGTAAATAAAGTACTTTGGGTATTTCAAATAAAAATTTTAAATTAGGGTAATTTTAATAATAAATTGTTTTTTGCTGTAAGATAATAGAATTAAGTTTTTCTTTTTGTTTTGCCTTATTATTAGATTTTTAGTTAGCCGTTTTCGTCTTTATTTAAAATTATAGCAATCTTCTTTTACAGTTTCATTTAATAAAGAAACGATGTTCGTTTTTGAAAATACCTTTTTTTTGCTATCCTTAAAACAGTTTATATTAAATTAATATTTTTAAAATCTTTTTAAAAGCGATAATTTTTTCAACAAGATATATCTTCATATTTCTCAATTCGGTTATTATAGTTTTCATCGTTATTTCGTTTATTAATTTCCTTTTTTCAAATTATCGATTCATCATACATTAGTTAATAATAATAATTTCGGCGGCATATATTGCAAAACCTCTAGTTTTAGGTTTTATATATAATTCTTTTTAAATTTAAAGTTTTAAATTATTATAATATAGAAAAAATAAAACATTTTATAATAAATTAAAAATAGTTACCAGGTATTTAAACTTTATTAGATTCGGATATTAATTTAGTTTTATCGAAGAAACAAACCTATTTAATCGTACATTATTCCTTATTAAGAGTTTTAAGTAGTATTAGCACTCTTTTTTCGAAATAGCGATATTTATTAATAAAATTAAATATATTCGAAAACTCTATAGTATAATTCTATAAATGAGTTTTTTTTAATTAGCTCGAAATATAATTTCTTTTTAATTAGTAATTACGAAATAACTATTATTTTGCAGCAATGTACCGTTAATACACTTTTATAAAACTTACAATATAGCTTAATTTGAATTAAGACGCCGTTTCTATCTATAGTACTATTATAAAGCCTTAAAAAGCTTAATTTATAAATTTTAACAACTGGTATTCTATGGTATATAAGAAAAAAAAATAATATTTTCGCGTAAATAGTTTGTACTACATAATAGTAAAGTTAAAACTTTTATTATTAAACGAATTTAAACTTTTTTTAAAAGTTCGAAATTTCGCTATTAAGATGTACGGCTTGTTATTAACTGTAAATTTTCTTTTTTTCTTTTCTAGCCTTTTGTTAAATACTTTTTCTTTTCATTTTAATTTTCTTTATTTCGACCCTTTAAATTTTATTAATGACCTTAATAGAAATATGGTATTATTAATATTAACAGAGAAACGAATTTCCTTAAAACTGGGTAATTATTAGCGTTACAATGTTAATTATATAAAATATTAGCTGAATAAAAAATCAATTCTTTAATTAAGTTAGTTATCCTTTACTAGTTAAAAACGGATATCAAATATATCGTTTGTTTTTTAAGCGCCGTTATATAATAGTTTTTATATTAAAATCCTTTTGTAAAAAAGCTATATTTATATAAGTAATAAATAATTTGTTATTTTTTAATAAAGATATTCTTAAAATGTAACTAATTTGCTATTCACTTATCTTGAAATACAAGTAATATCCGAAATAACGTTTAATTAAAAGATAATAAAAAGGTAAAGGATAATTTAAAAGCTTATTCGATAAATGAATTAGCGGATTTCTTTTAAACAAAAACAATATCTTTATATAAAAGCTTAAATGAATCATGGAAAAACGAAAGTTCAGTAAGTAATTATTTTTAAAGATTAGCTTTTTATATATTCCTTCGTTTTAATAAATATAGCGCGAATTTATTTAATTTATCGTGATTTCGTTGAGATCGTTAAGATAAACTAGATCAATTAGATTAGTGGTCCGAATAAGACCAAATTCCGGGGTCCGAAGTTCACACGAGATTTGTTCGCGCTAGGGTCAAAGAGGGCCTTTATCTTAAAAAAATTCTTAATTCGTAGCATTACATTATTATTATATTTTGTATTTCTGGAATTTTTTATTAGTTTTAATTTTTCGATATATTTTATTTTTGCCTAATGGAATATATTATATACTTTGTATAACAATAAATTATAACGTTAATAATATATATGGCGAAAGAAATTTGTTACTAATATTGTATAACGGATTTAAAAGTGTTCAAATATTTAATATAATATATATATAAATTTCAGCCATATTTTATACGCTAAGTCAAATATATCAAGAACTATTATAGGATATAATTTGCCCGATAATTATCATATCTAATATTGTCACAGTCCTAAGTAGCACCTTATAGGTATATAGGGCAGAACAAGGCGGTCAGGGCTCGACCTGATAACGTTCCACTTTTAGTGGTGTAATAGCTAGACTCTTGTTCTTCTGCGCCATAACAAATATTTTCGAATAAAATAATTAATCTATAGTTTTCACGATTAGGATAGATTATATCCTAGTTCTATAACGCCTTACTTTAAAGCCGAATAGTTGCCGACAGGCTTCGACTATAATGAACTTTATACTGGCTGGCTGGTTCGGCAGGGTCGAGAGGTTATAATATTTAGTAAAAGTAAATTCCTATATATATAAGTCAACCATGTTTTATTCGATTATAATGATGAAATTTTCCAGTTTAAAAGATTAGCAGTTATCGCTAAGCGAATCAATCTTTAATTAGTTTTTCCCGGTTATATTTAGAGTTAATTTATAAAAACCGTATTTATTTAAAGATAAATATTATTAAGATGATTAGTTCATAAAATATCACTAAATAAATTAATTTGGTAAAAATTAAATTTATATATTAATTTTATATATAACTTATTTACATTGAAGCTACGTTGTTGAAATTAGGCCAAATATATAGGGAATTATTAGACAATATAATTTACACGATAAATATTGTACTTAATATTTTCGAATATGAAAAGTAAATTATAGTTTTTACGGCTAAGATAAATTATACCTTTGTTTTATAAAGTTTTACTTTAAAGCTGAGCTGTTGCTAACAACCTTTTATTAAAATAGATTTAATGCTTGCTGGCTCTAGGATTTTTGTGATTTTTATATAAAAGAACTTTTCGAAAAGAAAAGACGTTTGATTTTATAAAACGAGTTATATTTTTAGTAAACCTGCAAGGAATAAAATTAAATTTTGATATTATAGAGCAACATTTATTATATAAAACAATTACCTTTTCGAGCGAAAACAAAATAGAAAAAATTGTATTAATAGCCAATAAAACTATTCGTTAAAAAACGTTAAAGTAAAAAACGAAACAAAATGCGTTGATAATATATTTAAATACAATGAGCGGATTTATTAATAATCCATATATTTGTAAAGCGTAAATAATGTATATAGGGCTTATTTAATTAATATATTATATTAGCTAAACGCCAAGTTATAAATACAAAATATTAAAATAATATTTTACTTGTTTATATATGCCATTTGCTTATATAGTACGTTCTAATAATATATATGTTTATATTTACTGATAAATCTTAATAAAGTGTAATTATTACTAGAGCGTTATATAAATTAAAAAATTAATAATGAAATATTATAAATGTTTTCGTTTATACGACATTTTTTATAACCTATATAGTAAAATACCTTTAAGGCATGTATATTATAAAAAGAATTTCTTATTTAAAATCTAGACTGTTTTTATAAGTTTCGCTTTTTTATTAAAAGGTACTATTTTTTTCAATGATTATATTATTAAAACGTGCTACAAAATATCTAAAATGTAATATTAAAAAGCTTTACAGAGTTCAGAAATATATATGTATAAAAAAGATTTAAAAAGAATTTAATATTATATTAAACAATAATAAATAATTATTATAATTTAAGTTTATATATTTATAAACCGATTTATTTTTAAACAGTAGTTTGATACTTTTAAAATGACTTTAATAATTGTTATTAAGTTATTTTTACATTTTAATTTTAATTGTTAATAATAAATTATTAAATACTAAAAGAAGAGTTTCATTTAATATTTGACTCTTAATATTGAATCAGATAAATTGTTGTGTTATATATTACGTAGTATAATGTGATTTAATTTCAAACTCCGGATATTATAAAGCGGCAAATTAAATTATTTTATATTAAGTAGAAATAAAAGAATAAGTCTATAATTTAATGATCAAATTTTAAAAGATATAAGAAATAATACATTTTTTATAGATAATATAAGTTAACCAGGTTTGTTTTAAAAAATATATATTATAAAATAAATTGAAAATTTAATTAATACATAATATATATAAAAAAATAAGAATGAGTTTAATCACTAATATAAACCTTTTTACTTATTTATAAATATGAAAATATATTTAAATGTAAAATTATAAAGCTAGCAACACGATAACTTATAAATTATACGGTGTATTAATATAGGAACATTTGTTATAAAGTAACCTCGTATAACGGCTAGGGGGTTTAACTAACTATTAAACCTTAGTCGTACGAGTTTATGTTAGCAGAAGTATCGTGGGAATCTGAGCAATAGATATAGTAATTATGTTACGTTTCGTAATATTAAAAGTGCCTTGGGTAATAAATTATTATTATAAGCTGAAATTATTTAAATTATGGAAATAATAAGCGTATATATATATTAATTTTTGTTATTATTATTTATTTTTGTTTAGTTATGTTTAATAATTTTTTGTTAAACAGTTATTAAATGTTAATTAATCGTATTTAGCAGATTTTTGCTAAGCATTTATTACGTGACCCCGGGGGTGGTTCGTGTTATCCTCGTTAACCCTTTTCTAAGACCAGAGCTCGTCAGGTTATAATACGATTTCCCTTTTCCCAAAACTTTGCCCTTAAGATTTTATTTTTCCTAGTAAGTATTATAAGTTCCTTACGATGTCGGGTTATATTGTTAAAAGTTGTTATTAGATTCTTTTATTATTTGTCGGCAAAATTTGTTTTTTATTTTTGACATTTTTAGTTTTGAAGTTATGTCATGTTTTTTGTATTTTTCTAAAGGTTGGAAATACGAAATGATGGAAAACGTTTTAAAATGTAAGTGTCACGGCGCTGTACGTCTCTTGGGTTTCTGGAAGATATTCTGTTGTTGCACGAGGAAGAAAGAAGAGAGCTATCTAGTAAGCTCGTAGCGCTTACATATATATAGCGAAACGGCGGCTTAAATAAGCCGCTTTGCTAGTGCCGTAACAGTAAGATTTACGTTAAACGTAAATATTTTTGCGATGGGACCGGCGTCCCTTTTTTCTTTTTAGAAAACATCCGTATCGAAAATTAACACCTAGAACGAAAGAACGTTTTCGTCGAAGAACGTTTTTTGGAATTGCAAAAATATTATTAACAAAAGATAAATAAAGTTATCGTACGTTTGATCCGTTTTCGGAAATAAAAAGTTTTTTTTTGGGTTTAAAAGGAATAAAAATAGTATAACGGGAATTGCAATCGTTCGAAAAATTGGAAAAGCAAAAGCGCTAAAAACAGGTTGTCGCCGAAGTTTCTATGGCCGTATTAGTTTTTCTGGTTAATCCCGTGGACTGGTTTGATATCGGTAATACCGATTAGTCTGTTGAAAATACCGATTAGGACGTAATTATTTTTAGTAATTCCGTTACTATTAATAAAAAATTTTAATCGGCGCTGGGCGTTAATAAAACGCTTGATAGGTTTTTAGGTATTTCCGAAATTAGGATGTTTTTTTTATTTGATTAGGTATTATGTAAATTTGTTTTATTTTTGCATATTTATGACTTTTTTTTAATTCGATATTTATTTGTTTTTTATTTCCGTATTAATTTGCACCGAATGTACCTTAATTATATTTATTGCTAATTCGAATAAACAAATGTAAGAAATTAAATGAAATTAAATTTTTTGTAGAAATTTAAATTAATAATTGTTTTTTAAGATTTTTTAGTGATTTTATATGGGCCGATATATTTAAAATCGCTTTTTATTAGGTCGTTTTATTTAAATATTTTTGATAACGAAGAAAATCATTTCACCTTTTTCGAAAATTAATTTTTTTAACTTTTTTTAGTTATAATACTGATTTATTTAATTACGTACGAATTTTAATTCTCTTTTGGGTTTTTAGTAAAATTATTGTAATTATTTTAATATAAGGATTATGTTAACATTAATTGAACTGTTATTACGTATTTTCTATAGTTTTTGGAATAAAATCGAAATTTACGTTCGTTAATATTATTTTAATATTTTCGTAATAGTTAATATTATTGCTTAATTATGCGATTAACCATTTCGTAATTTAATTATTTTATTCGTAATTAATATAAGTTTATAAATAAATATTTACATTTTCATTTATTTACTCGGTCTATTTATCCGTTTAAGATATAAATACGTTTAATAATATATGATTTAGACCGATTTATATTATTAGACCTCGTTAAAATTTAAATGCAAATATCGATTTTCTATTTAAAAAATGTTTTATTAATATTCCGAATATATTAAAAATATGTTTAAAAAATGTATCTTATTTGTTCGGCGTTTATGTTTTCACAATAGAATAAAAAATAAGGAGATTTCGTAAATTAATCGATAATTACGAAAATATTATTATACTATATTTCTGTAACTGGATATTTTAATATAGGAAATTTAATAATAAATTCGAATATAACTAAATATTATAATCGTTTTACTATTAGTAATAATTATAATTTTCTGTATAGCTTATGTTATCGAATTTTTGTTTTGGCGCAAATATTGCATTATTCCATAAGTTTTAATATTATTACTTTTATATTAAGAAAAAAATGTACGTTAAAGACCTTTTAAGATTTTGTAGATTCCTGAATATACGTATAATTAATGTTTATATACGTTTTGTATTAAACCGTTTTGATATCTTTTTGGAATTTATATTTTGTTCGTTTTTTTGCGTTTTTGAAAAATTAGTGTTATATTGCCGGATTTTTTGACATATATTAAAATATATTTCCCGAATTATTATAATTTGTCGCGAGTAATAATATTTTTTTTAATAATATCGAAAATTGTATAATGAATTTTAATTAATTTTTTCGAAGTTTGGTTATTGGCTTAAGTTATTTGCTTTGTTATTTTAAGCCTTTTTTATAGATAATAACGAAATTAAAGTTCGCCAGTTTTTTCGTATAATAAAGTTATTATTTTATAAATGTTTTGGTCGTAATAAATCGGGTAAAATTTTGATAATCCGCATAAATTTTAACTTGGTACAAATTTCGTTTTAAAAAGTGTTTGGATTTTTAAAACGCCATAATAATAGCCATAAACCTTTTGTTTAGAATGCCGTAATATAATTCGGTTTTTTAATTTATACGAAAAAAATATAATAGAGTATAATTTGCCTTAATTATTTCGTTATCCGATTATTACGTTTAATATGTAATCCGAAATATCGGTTTTTAATTTAACGAGATGTTTTAAATTGTATATAATTAATATTAACTTGTTAAAAACTATATTTTTAAGGTTTAAAAATATTTTTATTATATTCGGCATTTATTTAAATTCTTTTTGTTTTTCGTAAGGTTCGTTAAGAATATAGTTATTTTACTAAAACTTCGAATAAATGTTCTGGAATAATTTGCGAATCCCAAAAATATTTATATTTTTTAACCATTATTAATATTTGCTATTTTGTAATTAAAGCAATTTTTTAGGGTTTGGCCTGATATATTTTAAGATAATAATATATCCTAAATAATGTATTTCTTGTTTATAAAATTAATTTCTTTTTGCGTTAAAGAATAATATTTTATTTTATACAATTTAAATGTTTTTTAAAACCTATTTTGCCTATTTTTTTTGAAGAAATAAAAATGTCGTTAAAATAATAAACGACGAAAATATCAAGTTATTTTCGTAATACATAATTTATTATTCCTTAAAAGGTTATTGGTACGTTCGAAAATTCTATTAGCGTAATTAAACATTTAAAAAATTATGTTTTGTCTTAAATGTTATTTATTATTTGTATTTTTTCTTAATTTTAATAAGGTTATATTTATTTTTGTAATGAAATATTATTAATTATTTGGTTCCGTCAAATCAATTTTTTATTTCCGTAATGAAGGATATTAATATTTAAATCTTAATAATAATATTATTTAGATATCGATAATTTATTGTGAATCTTCATTGTCTATTTATTTTAATACGAAAAACATTAGCTATTTTGTTAGTAATTTCGAAGATCGAATTTATTTTGTTTGTAACCGATTTTCCAGGTATTTTTTTAAAAATGCGTAATTTATTTCCGTTAAAGTTATAAATAAAGTAAAATTGTATCGAAAACGTTTCCTTAAGAACTATTTTATAATTCTATTTGCTATATTTTAATAATTTAGTATCCAAAGCTTTCTTAAAAAGGTACTTATATCTATAATATTATAGTAATATATTAAATAAAACTTCCGATTTTTAAAGCTGTTAATATTATTATTTTCAATCGTTATTTAATTATTTTAATTTCGTTTTCATAATAATAACGATACGTCATATTCTGTAATATTTATGTTTTTCTTGTGTTTTATCGCTTTAAGTAATAAGGTTTTTGTCGTATTTTTATGCTTATATTCGTCGTTATTATCGATCGAAGATTAAGACTTTAATTTTTTTGATAGATTAATAAAGAGTAAAACGAATTTTACTTAATTAATTTCTTTATTACTTAAAATTCTGTATTAGCGTATTTATAGTAATCCCAAGACTATGTCGTAATTTTTAAATAATACGATGTCGAAATTTATTAATTAGTATCGTCTTTAAATAAAAGTTTTAAGGTAATTAATTTTGCGTATACTTTTTCCCTTATCGTAAACGAATTTCTGACTTTCTGTATTTGTCGTTATATAACGTTTTAATTTATATTTTTACAATAATTTAAATTTATTAACCATATACGGTACAATATAATTCTCGTCCAAAATTTAGTAATTTATAATTGCGGTATAATAATATGTTCTGATTCGTATATCCAAAATAATAAGGTTATTCAAGGTTTTTATCGAATTTTATTCATATTTTTTCGTTTAGCGCCTTAAGCTGGTATATTTGTCGTTATTGCCGGCATACTTTTCCTTCAAATTATATTAATTGTTCTTAGTTTTATCTTGAATATTTTATCCAATAATTTATTTTTTTATATATATAATTGTATTCCAATATACGTCGTTTTAATTATGGTTTTAAAGACTTTTTACGAATTAACTTATCTTTTCCTTAATAGCGTTTTTGGAGGGATTTTTAATAAATGCTAACTGAAAATAAAGATCCATAATAAGTTTTTGATAATACCTTTTTTTATACGCTAGATTAATTTTTTTCCGTTTAATAATTATATTATCTATAATAACAGAAAAGGTTTTTTTGCGGGTATTGCTTTTTTTCGAGCCAGCCTTTTATTTCGGCCAGCTGTTAAACATCGTTTGGGACTATGGCTCGAAAATGTCGATATTATTATTCGTTATTGTTATTATGTCCGATACGGTTTCGAAAATTAAATTTTTCGTAATATATGGGTGTAATTCGTTCGTAAATATATTATTTTTATTTTTCGTAATTAAGATATTTTCGTTGTTAATAATATATGGTATGTATTTTGCTATATTAATTAAGGGCTCCGGGATAAACATTTTTTGTCCAATGTTAATATTTACGTAATTATCTTTATAATGTTTCTTATCATGTTTCTAATACCTATTAAGCCAACTTTCTGGCTTTTCGTATTTCTTATTGGATTTGTCGCCGTGGAGGACCTGATATATATTTAGGTTAAATTATGTTGATAAATTTTCCTCCGTCCTTTTGGGGTTTTTTAGATTATTCTTTCGGTACAGGTTTTTAATTATTTTAATGGGGTTTTTTAGATATTTTATATCATGCTGCCTTATGTCCCATTTTCTTATAATTGTAATATTTGGTTTGGTTCTAATTTTTTTCATACGTAACTCCTAGTTCTATAAGTCCTGGTTTGTGTCGTAAAAATATTACTGCATCAAAAAACGTTGATATTGGCCATATATCGGGATTTGCTATTATTTTTTCTATTAATATCTTTAATACGTTATATATATTATTAATTATTAATTTTGATTTTTATAACGATAAAATTCGATAAATAATTAGGCCGATTAAGCTTCAAAAATTCTTTTTAGATTTTTTTAGGCCGTTGAAAAATTTAGTTATTAATACTTTTTATCTCCAATTTAATTTAGCTGTTACTTAAATTAACGTGTTTCCGTAACTAGATGCCGATTTTTTTCTCGTAATTACTCAATTTATATTTTTAAACTTTTATTTATTATTCCGAAAACTTTCGTTAATATTTATTCGAATTATTCGTAATTACTGTAAATTTGCATTATTTTGGAGTTTCGTTTTTAGATTAATAAAATAACGTGCGTTTTTATAACGGATTCAAATTAAATAATTGCGTTTTTGGTAAATCGTCCGATTGCAAACTTGATTCGTATAATAAGCGTAATTAGTCAAATAGGAAAATACGCGAAATATATTCGGTATTAAGTTAAAAATAATTATAATTTGGTTAAGGTTCCGTCGAAAAATTCTAATTTGGACGGTTTAAGAACTTGTTTTAATTTTTTGGTAAAATTTAATTAAATAACCTAATTGGTTCGAAAAGATTTCCTAATTTCGGAAGTTTTTTTTCCTTAAGTTTTTGATAGGCGGCTTAAAAAGATATCGTAAAATTATTATTCATTTTTTAAGCTGGAAAATGCATTCGTTTATAATATCTAGACTTTAAAGAACCTTTTCGCGAAAAAAGCGAAGTTTTTCTTTTTCCTCCTCGGATTCTATTTTAATATCCGGGTAATTAAGGATTTGATAAATAGGTAATTCGGGTTGTTTACTAGTAAATATAACGTTAATCGATATTACTTAAAGTTTAACGGTATTATTACATAAAAGCTTTTAACGTATAACGGCTAAAGGGTTTAATTAATTATTAAACTATAATTATATAGGTTTATGTTAACAAAAGCATCGTAGGAATTTAAATAATAAATATAATAATTACACTACGTTTCGTAATACTAAGGGTACTTTAAGTAACAAATTATTATTATAAGCTAAAGTTATTTAAAATATGGAAATAATAAGCGTATATATATATTAGTTCTTATTATTATTACTTATGTCTGCTTAATTGTATTTAATAACTTTTTGTTAAGTAATTATTTAATGCTAATTAGTTATATTTAGCAGATTTTTGCTAAGCACTCATTACGTGACCCCGGGGGTGGTCCGTGTTATCCTGGTTGACCGTTTCCTGGGGCCAGAGCCCGTTAGGTCGTAACACCTCGATATATTAATAAATATAAATTGTTATTTAAAAAAATAATAAAAAACAATTCAATTGGAATAAAGTATACCTTTTAAAAATAAACAGTATACAAAAAGAGAAAGTAATAAAAGCTTTATTACAATAAACTTTTAAGCATTACAACAAATTGCGAAAACTAATAAATAATAAAGAGGTTTTTAAGGAAAGAAAAAATAGTTTACAAATAAATGTAAAAAATACATAATCTAACTGAAAGAATTTCGGCGTTAACAAATTATTACAGCTTTTAAAAATAATAAAGAATTATATAAGTAATAAAACTGCACGTAGTTAGTCTAATATAACAACATAATTAATATCTTTTATATTTAACGAAAACCTTTAACGTATTAAACGTTGAAATAACTAATGTTTTATATTATATAGCCAAATTACTAATCCGTTTTATTTCTTATATCATTCATATATTTAAGACATATGCTAGCCTCTTAGTAGCGACTAGGTTAAGGTTCAACTTCGATTTAAAACGATTAAACTTAAGTCGTCGAAACGGGGTTTTCGTAAATACTTATAAAGTAAAGCAATTTATTTATATATATATTAACCTTGTTGAGTTATCTGGCGATAACTTGAAGTAATAAGGTTTATTAGTAAAGAGTTAATAATAAATTGGTGTTATAAAAAAGCACTTTAATATTTGTATATTTAACTCGTTTAAGCTAATATATTTATATATGTAGGCTTTCAAGGTCGCTGGTGTAACATTGTGACTATTTTTTAAAGTAAACTCAAAATCATTGCTTTTGGGAAAAGATATTTATATAAAGAAGTAGTGCCGAGACGTTATTTATATAAGTACGAGGAAGAACTTCAAAAGTATAAAGTATTAAAACTGCTAATCGTTAAGGTTATATAGCAGAACGGCTAATCTTTTTTCAGTTACTTATATTACCATTTAATTGATTTTGATAAGTTTTTAATTAATTTAATAGTGTTTATAAAAGTAAAAAATATTATGTAAAAATATAGATATAATACAGCTGCGTTTAGTAATCGCGTAGTTATCGACTTAGTTATTAATATATATAAACTATTTACAAATTAATAGAGGACAATATATAAATATAATAAAATATATAAATATAATACAATATATATACATTTTACAATATATTCAATAACTTATTAAAGATTACCATGCTCTTACTTATAATTATATATTAGTGTTATGACGGCTAGGCGGTTTAACCAATTATTAAACCTTAAGTCGACGGGTTTATGTTAGCAGGAGTATCGTGGGAATCTAAGCAATAAATATAGTAACGTATTACGTTTCGTAATGCCAAAGGTGTTTTGGGTAACGATATTATATTGCAAACTAAAGCTATCTAAATTATGGAAATAATAAGCGTATATATTTTTATGAATTAATTAGATTTTTATTAGATCTTAACGTTATTAAAGATCTAATGCTATTAGATTCGGTTAATTTTATATAGATTTATTGGGATCTTGATGCCAAAAAAGATCCAAATTACGTAATTCTTTTTTGTGGGTTCGACCGTTTTCGTGGCCGATTTTGGGTTGGGTCGTAATACGATTTCCCCTTTCCTAAGATCTTTACCCTTAAAGATTTTCTTTCCTAATAAGTTATCTCCCTTTATTATAATAGGTTATGTTATTAACCGCAAGCCTTGCAATCGTTCCAATTAAAGAGAAAGCCTAGATTTTTTGGCTGCTTATATTGTTAAATTTGGTTTTAAAATTATACCGTATACGCCTTATTTCGAAAATAATACAAAATATTAAATAATTAAAGAAATTCGTCATTATAACGAATATATTAAGAACCGTCGTTGCTGTAATAGTTCTAACGTCCTAATCGATTTTTTACGTCATATTAGGGAGGAAAAGGATCGTTTAAATCGCGGAAAAACTGTTATTAAAAAAACGTTTTTACGCCTTTAGGAAGAATTGAAAAAGGATTTGGTATATAAATAACGTGACATCGACGAGACCATTAATCGCTTTTTTCGTTTTCGTCGTTAAAAAAATTTTTTTTACGTTAAGGAAATTAAAATTATTAATTACGGTCTTTAATTAATGGATAAATTAAATAAGTAAAAACGTACGGAGGCCGAGGTTCCGCTTCCGGTATTATCCTTTGCTTTTTTTAATTAATCCATTTTTAAGGACTTTAATTAGGGGGTTTTTTTCGGTGATTTCGTTATTGCTGGTGAAAATTTTTTAATAGGCGCTAAGTGCTAATAAGGTTTTTAGCGGGTTCCTAGGTGTTTTTGGAGTTTGGGTATTTTTTTTTATTTAATTAAGTACTTAGTAAATTCGTTTTGTTTTCGTATGTTAAATATCTTTTTTATTTCGTATATTCGTTCGTTTTTCATTTTTACGTTATTTTATGCCGTATGCATTTTAATTATATTTGCTGCTAATTTAAATAAAAAAAATGAAAAATTAGATAAAATTTGGTTTTTGGCAAAAATTTCAATTAATAATTATTTTCTAAGATTTCCTTAACGGTTTTGTATGGGCCGATATATTTGAAATCGAATTTTTTGTTAGGTTATTATATTTAAATATTTTTTGTAACAAGGAAAACTATTTCCCTTTTTTTGAAGGTTAGTTTTTTTAACCTTTTTTGATTATAATATTTATTTATTTAATTTCGTACGAATTCCAGTTCTATTTTTATCTTTTAATATAATTATCGTAATTATTTTGACGTAAGGATTATTTTGATATTGATTGGACCGTCATCGCGTACTTTTTTGTAAATTTTTAAAATAAAACCAAAATTTGCGTTCGCCGGTATTATTTTAATACTTTCGTAATAACTGGTATTATAAGCTAATTAAGTAATCGGCAGTTTCTTAACCTAGTTATTTTGTTCGTAATTAATGTAATATCGTAAATAAGTTTCCAAAATTTAATTTATTCGTTTTGTTTATTTATTTATCTAAGGTTTAAATACGTTGGATAATTTGCGATTTAAGCCGATTTGTACTATAAGGCCTTGCCAAAATTTTAATACCAATATTAATCCTTTATCTTATATAATTTTGATTAATAATCCGTATATGCTGAAAATATGTTTAAAAAAAATATATGCCAGTTATTTAGCGTTTGTATTTTCGTAATATAATAAAAAATAGGAAAATTTCGTAAATCGATCGACGATTACGAAAATGCTGTCGTAATATATTCCGGTAATTGGATTTTCTAACATAAAAAACTTAATAATAAAGTTAAATATAATTAAATATTATAATTATTTTACGATTAATAATAATTGTAATTTTCCGTATGGCTTATATCGTCGTGTTTTTATTTTGGCGTAAATATCGTATTGCCGTATAAATTTTTGTATTATTAATTTTATTTTAGGAAAAGAATATTTACGTTAAAATCGTTCTAGGATTTTGTAGATCCTTAGATATCCGTATAATTATTATTCGTATATTTTTCGTATTAAATCTTTCTGGTATTTTTTTGGAATTTATGTTTTGTTTATTTTTTAGTTTATTTGGAGGTTGTTATTATATTGTTGGATTTTTTGATATATGTTATTAGGTATTGCCCGAATTGTCGTAATTTGTCGTAAGCGTAAATATCTTTCCGTAATGGTATTAAAAATTATATGGCTAATTTTGACCTACTTTTTTTCAAGGTTTGGTCGCCTGTTTAAAATATCCGCTTTGCTATTTTCTGATCTTTTTTTATGGATAATAACGAAATCGAAATTCGCCAATTTTTCCGCATAGCGAAATTATCGTTTTGTAAGCTTTTTGGTTGTGGTAAATCGGGTAAGATTTTGATAATCCGTATAAACCTTAACCTGGTATAAGCTTCCCTTTAAGAAATGCTTAAACTTTCGAAATGCCATAATAATGGCCATAAATTCCTTATTTGGAATACCGTAATTAAATTTGATTCCTTTTAATGTGTACGAAAAAAATGTAATAAGGTATAATTTGCCTTAATTATTTCGTTATCCGATTACTGCGTTTAACGCGTAATCCGAAATATCGGTTTTTAGTTTAACGGGGTAATTTAAATCGTATATAATTAATACTAGTTCGCTAATAATCGTATTTTTGATAACTTAAAATGCTTTTTCCGTATTTGGCGTTTATTTGAATTCTTTTTTTTGTAAGGTTTGTTAGGGATATAATTATTCTGCTAAAGTTTTGAATAAATTTTTTGTAGTAATTGGCGAATTTAAGGAATGCCTGTACCTTTTTGACCATTATTGGCGTTTGCCATTCTGTAATTGTAGCGATTTTTTGGGGATTATTTTGATATATTTTAGGGTAATAATATATTTTAAATATTTTACTTCCTATATATGGAATTAATTTTTTTTTGCGTTAATAAATAATTTTATGTCTTATAAAGCTTAAAGAACTTTATGAATGTATCTTACGTATGTTTTTTTTGTTTCCGAGAAGATAAAAATGTCGTCGAGATAATATACGACGAAAATATCGAGGTATTTTCGTAATATCTAATTTACCATCCGTTAAAAAATTGTTAGTACGTTCGTAAATCCTATTAGTGTAACCAAATACTTAAATAATTCGTATTTCGTCTTAAAGGTTATTTTTTATTTATGTTCTTTTTTGATTTTGATAAAGTTATATCCATTTCTGAAATCAAATATTATAAATTATTTAATTCCGTAAAGTTAATTTTTTATTTTAATAATTAAGGGTAATAATGTTTAATCCTTAACAGTAACATCGTTTAATTATCCATAATTAATTACAAGTCGTAATTTTCCATTTTTTTAGTACGAAAAATATAAGGTATTCTGCTAATAACTTCGAAAGTCGAATCTATTTTTTTATAGCCGATTTTCCAGGTATTTTTTAAAAATACGTAATTCGTTTTTATTAAAATTGTAAATAAGGTAAAACTTTGTTAAAGATTTTTTTAAGGATTACTTCGTAATCTTATTTATTATGTTCCGGTAATTTCGTATTAAGTTCCTTTTTAAAGAGCTGTTTATATTTATAGTATTATGGTAAGATATTAATTTGATTTTCTAATTTCTTAGGCTGTTATTTTTGTTATTCTAGATCGTTATTTAATTGTTTTAATTTCGTTCTAATAATAGTAACGATATGTCGTATTTTTTTTAATGTTTGTTTTTTTTTATATTTTGTTTTTTTAGGTGGTAAGGTATTTATCGTATCTTTATATTTGTATTCGTCGCCATCATCGATCGAATGTTAAGATCTTAATTTTTTTTGTTTGTTAATAAGAAATAAAACGAACTTTATTTGGCTAGTTCTGCCGTTAATCAAAATTCCGTACTGGCGTATCCATGGTAATCCTAAAATCATATTATAATTCCCAAATAAAATAATATTAAAATTAACCCTTTAGTATTATCCTTAAATAAAAATCTCGAAGTAATTAATTTCGCGTATAATTTTCCCGTTATCGTAAGCGAATTCCTAACCTTCGGTATTCGTCGTTATATAAGGTTCTAATTTGTATTTCTATGGCAGTTTAAGCTTATTAATTATATCTGGTACAATATAATTTCCGCCCAGAGCTCCGTAATCCACTATTACAATATACCAGTGCGTTCCGATTCGTATTTCCAAGGTGATAAGGTCGTTAACGTTTCCTATCGTTACGTTTAAAGCCTTTTTTAAGAATTCCCTTTAATTCTTTTGGGTTTCGTTATTTTGCGGCTTTTTTATAGGTAATTCTTTTTTTAACCTTTGTTCGAGTCGGTCGAGCCTTGCTTATGTTTTTTCGTTTAGCGCATTAAGCTGCTGTATTTATCGTTATTGTCGGCGTACTATGCTTTCGAGCCGTATTAATTGTTCTTGGTTTTTTTGCAGTTTTTTTCTATCGAATAAATTGTTTTTTTATATTTGCGATTATATTTATTATGCATTATTTTGGCTGTCATTTTAGAAATTCCTTATAAATTAACGTATTTTTTCCTTAATAACTTTTTTTTTCGTAAGGTTCCGTAATAAATATTAATTAAAAATAAAGGTCCGTAATAATTTTCTAATTATATTTTTTTACCGTACGCTGGATTAACTTTTTTTCCGTTTGGTGGTCGCATTATTTATAATGATAAAAGGGTTTTTTTTGCGGATATTATTTTTTTTCAAGTTAGCTTTTTGATTTGGCCAGTTGTTAAATATTTCCTGGGGCTATGGTTCGAAGCTGTCGATATTATTATTTGTCGTTTTTGTTATGCCCGGTACGGTTTGGAAAATTAAATCCCTTATAATATATTTGGGTAATTCGTGCGTAAATATATTATTTTTATTTTTTGTAGTTGAGATATTTTCGTCGTCGACAGTGTATAGCGTATATTTTGCCGTATCGATCGGGGGTTCCGGGATAAATTTCCTTTATCTAATTCTGGTGTTCGCATAATTATCCTTATATCGCTTTTTGTCGTGTTCGTAATACTTATTAAGCCAGCTTTTTGGCTTTTTGCATTTTTCGTCGAATTTCTTGTCGTAATGGTCCCTGTTGGACTTTTTGTTATACGCCTGATTCGTATTTGGCTTAGATTATGTTGATAGTTTTGTTATTATTTGTTTGGTTATTCCTAAATTATTCTTCCGGTATAGGGGTCCAGTTATCCTATTGTAACTTTTTGGGTTTTTTGTATTTATAAGCCTTATGTCCCATTTTGCCGTAATTAAAGTATTTAATCTGGCTTTAATCCTGTTTGTGGGTAACGCCGAGTTCCATAAGCCCTGGCGCCGCTCCGTAAGAAATAAAGAGTACGTTTCGTTTTTTCCCCTGGTTGGATTTGTATTCCGAACGCGGGGTATATTATTTTTTTTTCCTATCGTTTTTCAAATTGTCGGTTATTAATCTTAATTACCTTTACAATATACTGGTTTAAGGCAATTAATCGTTTAATCCGAATAATTTTATTTTTTATATTATCTTTTAATCCCTTATAAAATATGTCGATAAGGGCGTTGGCTTTATCGTTTTTTCATCCTGCCTTAATTACGAAACTTTTAAAGGTTACGGCGTACTTGGACGCGAATCCTTTTTATCGAAATTATAAAAGTTATTAAACCGTTAATTATTTTTTATCCGGATTGCCGAAATTATCGCGTATTTTGTTTTCGAAATTGGTATAAGTTAAAAAAATTTCGTTAATAAAGTTTTTTTTATTTGTTTTTCTTATTTTTAGGAAATTTTTTATAATAGGATTAAATTAATTAGCCGTATTTCCTATTAGGCATATTCCTATTATTAAGATTATATCCGTTAAGTTATTAAGATTTAGGAAGCGAAGGTAAATTCGTGCTTAAGTTAGAAAAATCTAAGGGTTGCCTTTTTTATCATAAAGTTTTGGTATTTTTAACTTTATGCGAACGAAAAAGGGTTAGGTAAGTGGCGTAGCCCTAAGTTATCGAATTTTCTTTTTAGTTTCCGAATTCGAACCTAAAGCTGCTAAATAAGGGTTTCCTAAGTGCTGGTCAATATTTTGACAGTCTTAAATATTATTTAGAATTTAACGGTATTATTAAATAAAAGCTTGTAACGTATAACAGCTAGGTAATTCAACTAATTATTAAACCTTAAGTTAACGGGTTTATGTTAACAGGAATATCGTGGGAATTTAAATAATAAATATAGTAACATATTACGTCTCGTAATGCCAAAGGTGCCTTGAGTAACGATATTATATTGCAAGTTGAAATTATCTAAATTATGGAAATAATAAGCGTATATATTTTCATAGGTTAATTAAATTTTTATTGGATCTTAACGTTATTAGAGATCTAATGCCATTAGATTCGGTTAGTTCTGTATGGATTTATTTGGATCTTGATATTAAGAGAGATCCAAATTACGTGATTCTTTTTTGTGGGTCCGACCGTTTTCGTGGCCGATCTTGGGTTGGGTCGTAACAAGTGTATAGTTTTCTATATTATGTATTATAAAATAAAAATAATTATTAGAAGTAAATTTTATCCCAAATAAAAATACTCGAATTATTAATTACAAAGGTTATCCATCAGAGTTTAATATATAAAAAGTCGATTAGATCATAAAAATAAGTAAAAAGATTTACGATAAAGCTTTTAAGAATAAAAAATATTAGAAATTCTACGATTACAGTTATAATAACCCTGTTTCGAGCTATAAATAGTTATAGAAATCTTTTAAATTTTAAAACAATGAAATTAAGAAGAGCATTATATTTATATTTTTATGCGTACCTTATAATGGATTATTTATAACGGACCAAACAACCTTACTTAATAAATACAGTTATCGAATATAATGACATATATTTAATTAATTCGATATGCTTATCTAAAACTGTTAGAAAACAACGTACAACTTTATATAATAATGTATAGCGGCATATTTAAAGCATATACGAAATTGTATTAAGATTTTCTAATTATTAGTAAAAATATAAGCATGTTTTATATAATACATAATTTATTGAATTTCGGTATAGCTGTAATCAGATATAGTGAAACAGTATCACATTTTGCAAATTTATTTTAAACACGATTATATATATTATTTAATGTTTGTTTTAATTTTAATTAAAAGCTGTTTAAAAATAATATTAAGAGGTGGATGTAGTTAATAAACTAAAAATGTATTTTTTATAATATCCTTAATGTTATAGCCTTTTTCATTTTTAAAATTTTTAAAATCGTAAAGATTATCGTTAGAAAGAAAATTATAAAGTTTAACGAAGTTTTGTAACTATTCGGCGTAATTATAAAGATTTAAGATTTTGGACTTATTATAGAACTCTGTTCATCTGGTGAGCTTGTCTATCCGATGAGCTTATCTAGTATATTAAGAAAGATAAATTTATTATTTTATTTATATTACTTTATACGTATCTCTTCATATTTATCAAACATATGTAGTTTTTAATACATGATTTATATTGCAGAGTTGATATTCTCATTTTTTATTGATTGAAAGAAATTACAAAATATTAGGAATATTGCGTATATTTAACGCAGTTAATATATATTATAAAGAATTTATAAAAACTATAACGACTCCGTATTTTTATAATTTAAAATTTCGTGTTATTAATTATTGACCCTAAATACTAAGCTATTTAATAATTGTTTAACAACAGTTTTATCGTTGATGGTTCAACTAGATAATATTTATCGTAGTGAATATATTTTTATTTAATATTCAAAATCTTTTATACATTTAAAAGTTTTAAAAGAGTTCTATAATATTTAATTTAAATTTAGTAAAATACACATTAAAATATTTATATTAAAATATAATTCAATTGATAACATTTTCTAGAAACGAATATAGCTATAATAGTAAATAGTTCGGAATAATCGATAATATTAATTCTTTAAATTTTATATCGACTAAAAGATTCGAGAGTATTAATAATAAACTATTAGATTTATCTAAAGATTCGACAATATTCTTATTTAAAATCCTAAATTCATTAAAAAAGTTAAGAAACCTTTTTTTTGAAAAAAGTTCAATTAAGTCAAAATGCTAAAAGAGCTTTTGTTCAAAATACTACACTAATTAAAAAGTTTGAAATGATTTACGTTTAAATTATTACGAGAATCAAACTTTAAAACTTTACAATTCCTTTTTTTTTAAAAAGATCTGAATTAAGTCGATTTTTAAAGCGTAGAAAATATCGAGTTTCCGATTAAACAATTTCGAGTTAATGGTTTTAAAAATAACTTTTAACAAAAAGGTTGTAGTAATAGATTTAGTCGATTAACGAGAAAATATTATAGATATTTCATTTAATTTATTTTAAAGTAAAAAAAATTATACCTTAAATAAATTTTGATAGTTAGCTCGTAATATTAAATTTTTAAACACTTCTATACGGATATATGAAATTTATATAGTTAATTTTAAGTCTTAATCATATTATTAATAAGGTTAAATATAACGCCTATATTTTTAATCAGTTCGAAATAAATATATTATTATGATATAGATATAAACGTTAGAAAATCGAGAAGAAAACAAATATATTTAATCGAAAACTAAATATTGCCATAAGAATTAAAATATTTTAAAACAAGTTTAACGATATTATTAAATATTGAAATAAAGTATTGCTAACCTAAGTGAAAAAGCTTTAAAGATAATTAATATAAGACTAGTGTATTATTAAAATCAATAAAAAAGTGAACTAATTAAGGTTTACAAATTAAAAATGCTTGAATGTGTAAAAAAACAAAAAACTTCGATTAATTATTGATTATTTATGTATTTATACCAAAGGCTAGGTCTAGTTTTCTTTACATTTTTTTTATCTCCGTTTGAATACGAGAGATTTTATAATTATATATTTAACTGGAATAAGCCGTGGGGCAATCAGAGGCGGACCGAATTAATAGATAGTTAAATAAAAATGAACATTATTAAATAATATAACTTTTACAATAATATAAGCAGTTAAATCGTTATTATTTATGATTTAAACAATAAGCGATTCAACGGCAATTTTCATATTAAAAATACTTATAACGTAACCAATAATTGTAAAAAGATTGTTAATTTAACATACGTTTACTAAATTATTTTAAATAATAATAACGACAAAATTAACATTATATGAAAGTATGATATGCTTCATACTAAAAATACAATAAAAGTACGAATTAATTATATCGAATGAAATTTTAACGTCTTTTTAAATAATGTCGTAAATTCGGTTAAATACAACAACGTTAAAACGGAATTTACGTTTTTATTAATAAAAAGCTAATATAGAAATTCGAAAAAGCTGTAGAAAACTATTTATTTATTTTTCAAATTAACGGTTAAATTTATATTAGTAAAGAACTAAAATAAATGCGGACTACGCAAAAACATTAACATGTATAACGAATTATGTTATAAATAATACAAACTTCGTATGTTTTCAAAATTAAACGAAATATCATTTTTGAAAACCAAATGTTGAACTAGTTGTATTCACAATATAACTTTTATTTTAATTTAAACTAACATTTTATTCGTTATATATAAAAGAAGACTTTCATAAGTTAATAATAATATTTAATTCACATAATTAGTAAATTTACTTTCGAAAGTATACAAAAGACAACCGCTTTCGAGAAAACAATATATTTTATCTTTAAAAGGACTAGAATAATTAAGAACAATTGAACTATACTCGCAAAAATTAAAATGTTTCAAAACCTTTTATGCTCAAATATAAGTATTAAAATTAAAATTAATATATAATTATTTAAAGTTTATATTAAATTTGAGAATTCTTTTATTTTTGTTAATTAAAAAAACATAACTATATGTAAAGTAGGTTTACATTTAAGATATACTTTTTAAGCGAAGCTAAATACATAGAACATTATTACATGATAAATATTTAAATACGTTAAAATTTTAAACTATTCAAAATTGCCTTTATTAATATTAAAAATCCAAATTTAATATTTTTTATATATTAAGAGTTAAATTGAATTTTTCACAAAATATAAATTAGAGATATTCAACGTAATAGTTATTTAAATATAAAACTTAACATTACTAATGTTTCTAAATTAAAAATGTTAATAAATATGAAGTTTTTATTGTCATAAAAAGTATATATTAATTTTGTAAAAGGTAATAATATTTTCTGTGTATTTTAAAATATAAATATAGAAACTCCTTTACAAAGCTCAGTTTAAAGTCGATTTAATAAGAAATTGTCATAGTTTATGTAATAATAATTTTCGTTGTAATAAATATTTTTATTAATATTTATCACGAGAAACTTTTTAACTTAATTTTTTATAAAAGGCTCTATAATACGATTTTTATATATAACTGTAGATTGATAATATCTTTCTACTTTTACTTTTAAATGATTGAATTTAAAATATAATGATTTCTTATTTAAAAAGCTTTAAAGTTTAATACGATATATATTTATACTAGCGATAAAAAGATATTTAATGTAATCGAAAGAATTTATAATTTTATTAAAAAGTGAAACATGGCCTACAACAAAATCATTTATTTTTCGATTCCTATATTCTTTTATTAGCTATTACGAAATTAATAAACATTTCGATAATAACATAATCGATATAAATTATAACTGTTGAATAAATAATAAATTACTTTAATTGATTAATAATTCTAATGTCTTTATAAATAAAAATATAATCTTACCATTCGAAATACATAAAATGCGTATCAATCTTTTATAAACCTAATAAAAATAATTTAAGATTGTTAAAAAAAATATGTATTATGTTTTAAAAATCGCAAATATTTTAACCAAAAATACACTGTATTATACATCTAAAAGAAGAGGATTTTGAAACCGAATTTATTATTATAAAAGTCCCAGATTTAATTATATATAAAGAATAATTAATAAATACAAAAACGACATAGAAAAATATACGATTATTTCTAAAATAATATTGCAATATTTAAGATATACCTTTTACGAAATTGAAATATTGTTAACAATTACAAAATTATAAAAACGAAATTTATAATGTTTTAATAATTTTAAAATTTTCTTTAAATTAGTTTTACACAAAATATACAGTGTGTATATATTAATTAATATTTTTAAAAATCGAAAAACTTTAATATTGTATTTATAAATTAATATGTTTTCTTTATATATATATATATAACGTCATTAATAAATTATATTTTCTACATAAATATTATATTTGTATTTATACTAATAATATTATCTATTTATTATATTCAACTGATTAAGTAAAATCTGAATTTATAACTTCTTAAAAGTATTTTTAATTATTTTTAAAACTTTGTTTATTAACTTGTAAATTTTATAAAAAACAAGTTTTACAAAGAAATAAATAAGTTAACGTATTTGAAAAATGAATTTACTTTTATATATTTAACATTGTAATGATTTATATATGAAAATATAATTATATGAAATGATTATTTGATATAATATAAAATTTATTACGACGCTGCACGTCTTTTTGGTTCTAGAAAATATTCTGTTGTTATACAAAAAAAGCATTTATGTAGTAAGCGCATAGCGCTTGCGTATATATAGCGTAACGGCGGCTGAACGGGGCCGCTTTGGTAGTGCTGTAATAAAAATCGTATCTTTGAAATTTAAAAAAATAAGTTGTTAAAAATATTTAAAGGTTAAAGGTTTTACAAAAACGCTCGTATTAATAAACAAACTAAAGATAGATTTTAAAATTTATATAACATTTTAGCTATATTCGATTAAATGTTAAAATGTTAATTTCTTTTATTTATTAACAAAATATGAAATAAACTTCACTTAACTAGTTTTTCATTTAATTAAAACTTTATACTGTAATATTTATAATCTTTTTAAAATTATATCGTAATTTCCAAAATAAAATAATATCGAAATTAACCGTTTCATGTTATTATTATATAAGAATTTCAAAATAATTAATTTTACGTTAAATTCTTTCGTTATAAGACGCAAAATCCCAATTTTTGATATTCGACACTATATATAATTTTAATTTATATTTATAATGTGAATTAAAATTATTAATAATAATTTTTATAATATACCTTCTACTTAAAACTATATCGTCTATAATTACAATATTCTAATACCTTTTAATTGGTATATTTTAAGCAAAAAAATATTAATAACTTTTATCGTTACGTTTAATGGTTTTTTAGACAATTTCTATTTTTGTTAAATTTCGTTATTTTATACGCTCTTGACAAATAACCTTTTTATTTCAACTTTTTTCGAATCTATTAAATCTTATTTATAATATTTTAGTATTATGTGTTAAGCTATTCTATTCATTGTTTTTATGGACGTATTTATGCTTTAAACTATTTTAATAACTTCCTTTCTTAAAATCCTATTTTGCCATATAGTATAAAATCTTTTGTTAATCTATTTACAACTTTTCCTTTTTCTTTTAAAGGTTCAAAACAAAGTATTATATTCTTTTAAAAGTATTTGCTTTTTCGAAATTTATAATAAATATTTATACAAAGTAAAAGTTTAGAATCACTTTTTAACCGTATTTTTTTACGATATATAAAATAAATTCTTTTATAAAATAATAATTATATTAATCTTAAAAAATTATAAATATTATTTTTCTTTTAATCAACTTTATAACACCATTCGTTTATTAATATCGTTTTAGAAAATAATAATTTGACAAAATTAATATTATTATTTATCGGTTTTTTTATTTTCGATTTACTTGAATATTTGAATTTATTTATATACATACGTAATATATGTATAAATAAACTTTTTCATTCGTTATTTATTAAGTATTTTCGTTATATATAATATACGGTATATTGTAAAGGCTGCACCTTATACCGCTGCGCCACCAGGGCAAAAGATCGGTGGAATGATCGTAATTGTGGTGATCATCCCGGCGCTTACAGCTGCATATATACTGGAGCTCTTACGGTGGACCAAACCGTAACACATATTTTGTATTGTTTTTTTGACGTTTTTAAATTTAATTTCTTGACTTTCCGCATTTTTCTTTGGATTTCTTAATATAATAATCCTTAGTTGTATTAGACTTAAATTATATTAATACAATTTTTGTTATATCTTCTAACTTTTTGAAGTTACTTTGTAAATATTGATATTTAAACATTTTATTTTAATATATTTTAAATACACAGAATTTATATATGTTGTTTATTTTCAATTATTATAATATTTAACTTAATTTCGTTTTTGCTTATATGTAACTGTAAGTTTTATAAACTTTAGAACGATATTATACGAAATGTTATTATATTGAATAATACGATTATTAATTTAGAATGTAATTTTAGGTTTTTTTTTAAACATTTTCAATATATTCAACATATTATGTATTAACGATTTTAATTCGTATAAAGATATAATTTGATGAAAATTTAAGTTAATTAATTCTAAGAAGGCTTTTCTGCATTCTCTTAACTTGTTAAAGATTTTATTATTAATATATATTTATTTTTAATTTAATTTTAATACTAATTAAATAAATTCTACTTTATTAAAATTAGGCCTTTTTTAAAAGTTATTACTGTGCTTATGACGTAGTTATAAGTAAATTTCCTTTAGTACTATACTAACTTAACTTATAAAAAATCTATAAAAACAACAAAACTTCTAAAATAAGGCCTAATAACAAGTTGTAACTTTTTAGCCTTACTTAATACCGTCTTATATAAAACATTTTAAATTTTGCTTTACATTATACATATAAAAAAGTAACAAAACATAATTTAAGAAATAGGAAAAATTATGTTTGTAAAAAGGTTTGAAACGACTCTTTAGAGATATATAAAACATGTAAATCTAGTTTAAGTTGATTAAAATATTCTTTTTTAAAAAATTAATTATTACTACTTTTTAATTTGAAAAATTTTATAATTACGATAATGTAATTATTATTTATAATATTTAACCATAAGTCTTTAATAGGTAATATTATATAAAATAACTCCGTTTAACTAATTTATTATTCGTACGAATTATAATTATTGTATTATAATTATAAAGGTGTTACGAACTTAATTAGCCTTAATCTTTTTATAGCCGTAATACGAACATAATAACACGTGCGACTAAAAAATTACTAAACGAACTTTTTATAAAAAAAAATATTAAAATAGCTTAATATATAATAATACGACCCGTAATTATATTATCGTATCTGCAAGGGCGTTATAACTATAGAAATGTTATAGATTTAGTTATTTTTAAACCTTTTATTAATATAATATAATAATAATATTCAGTATAAATAAAATTATAATTAAATGAATTTTCTTTTTTAAATTATTTTTAAACGATTTATAGCGAATAAATTCATATAATATTTGCGTTATCCCAATTATAAAAACGTTACGGTTAATATTTTTCTTAAAATTTAGTTTAACTATATTATTTTAAATTGTAATTCGAAAATTTCGAAAAGAGTTTTATATATGTATTAACTTATATAAAATATATATATAAAATATCAAAATTATTCCATTAAATGAATTATATAAACCAAAAAAGGTTATATTACTAAGAAAAATACGAAATTAAAAGAGTTTTACGTATTTTGAGTTTAAACATTATTAATTCTTTATAAAGATAAGTTATTTAATTAATAACCTTTTACGGTTTAGCGTAGTACATAAACATACGTTAAAAATAAACACAAATTAATAAAAGCATAGGGTAATTATCATAAAATAAACGTATTACCGGAATTAAATGTCGATTTCTTTTATCGTAATTATTAAATTTGCATTGCCGCTTTCATATTTTCGTTTATATTTATTCGAATTATTTATAATTGTTATATATTTATATGGTCTTTAAACTTTACGTGTTCCATAAATCAAATCATATATTGTTTTATACAAAATTTACACTAAATAATTTTATTTTCCGTAAATTATATAATTATAAATCGCGTTTATATCATATATATAAAACAATAAATAAAAACTGTGCGAAATATATTCGATATTATATAAAAAGTCATTATAATTTTACGAAATTGTTATTAAATGAAATAAGTTTAAATTTTTTTTAAAACTGTTCTGCATTGTTTATTAAACTTTAATTAAATAATTTATTATAGCGGCTAAACCATTTAACTAATTCTTAATCCTACGTTATAAGAATTTATATTTCTAAAGAGTTATAGAAATTTATGTAATAAATAGAATAATTTATTACGTTTTGTAATATAAAAATATTTTTAAATAAAGATTTATTGTTATAAATTTTTATTATTTAAATATGGAAATAACGAGTATATATATTTTCTTGTTATTTTATTAATTATTCACGATTATATTGTTTCAGAACATTATATCTTTTTCAGAATTATAAATTTTTCATATCTATAAATATATTTATAATTATTTATCACGTAATTTATAAAGTAAATCTTTTTATTTTTATTCTTATAACGGTTTTCGTAAACCTAATCATATGAAGTAATAATACGATTTCTTTTTTCTAAAATATAGCTTAAAACGTTTTAAAAATAAGTATTTTTCTTTTATTATACATTTTCGCATTTTTAAAATTTATTATAAACTTCTCTTTTAATAGTTTATCTCATTAACCTTATAAAAGCTTTCGAAAAGTTTGATTTTAAAATTATACCATATTTTTAATATTTTTTCGAAACGTTTATAATACGAAATAATACAAAATGCTCGGCGTTATAAGAAATATATAACACGCGGCCGATTTTATGGTAAAACAGGTATTTTAATCTTTTTTAAAATACATATTGGTTATAAATATTAGTATTTTAAAGGTAACAAGGCTTTAACGAAAAAACGTTTATTGGATTTTTAACATTATTAATATAACATATAACGTCGGTATTAAAAAAATAAATACAGTTTTAATATACTTTATTCAATGGCGGAAATAAATATCTTTTATTCGCTTTAGAAGAAGAATAATAATATAACGTATCTTTAAATTCTTATATAAATTAAAAAAAGAAAACTAAAAAGAAAAATAAGTTTTTGCTAAGATTATGAATTTATATATTAATACCAATCATTAATTTTTCAATTTATTTAATTTCGGTTTATAGGATTAAACTTTTATTGATTGTAATTAAATTCATTTTTATTAATTTCGTTAGTATTTACAAAAGTTTTTAATAACCGTTAAATATTAATAAGATTTCTAATAGGTTTTAAGATATTTTCGGAATTTATATATTTTTTATTAAGTTATATATTAGGTAAATATATTTTTTAATATCGAAAGTTTTTTTCATTTTTATAATATTTAGTTTCGTATAAATTTTGATAATACTTATTATTAACTTCAATAGAAAATGAAAAACTGGATAAAGTTTAACAATAAATAAAGCTTTTACTTAATAATTATTTTTTTAAAGATTTCTAACAGTTTTATATAAATTAATATATTCAAAACACACTTTCTTTTTAAAAACGGTTGTTATTTTAATATATTGTGTAAAAATGTAAGTTATTTTTGTTTTTAGAAAATTAATAGTTTTTATTTTTTTTAATTATAATAATTGCTTGTTAAATTACGTACGAATTTTAATTTTATTTAAGATTTTTAATATAATTGTTCACATGTTTCTAACGTAAGTATTCTTATTTTATTAATAAATGTATTATATATATTTTTATTAAATTGAATATAAATTTAAAGTCCGTATTTCTTAACAGTATTTTAATGTTTTTATATTAATTAATTTTATATTATAATTAAGTAAGAAATAATATTTCAGAAATAGTTTTAATGTATAGTTTTACCGTTCTATTAATCTTTCGTTTTAAAAGTTTTATATGCTAAATAATTTATAATTTAATTTAATTTATATTATGAAATGTTGCCAAATATCAAACGTGAATATAATCTTTTATTTGGACATAATTTCGTTTAATAATTAATATACATTAAACACGGTTTTGTTTAAAAAATTATATATTATTTCTTCAGTATTAGTATTTTGTAACAACGAAAGAAATATGAAAGCTTCGTAAATTTATTAATTATTATAAGAATACTATTGTAATACATTTGTGTTAGTAGATTTTCGGTTAAAGAAGTTTGATAATAATCTTCATAATAATTAAATCCAATTATTTTTTAACAACTGATAATAATTATAATTTTCGTAAAATTTATATAGTTATATTTTGACTTCATTATAAAAATTGTAATATTATTAGATTTTTTTAAATTATTATTCTTATTTTATAATTTTGTAAATTCTTAAATATTTAAGTAAGAAATAATTTTATATATTATGTATTAAATTTCTTTAATATTCTTTAAAAGTTGTAATTTTTTATTTTCCTAGAGTCTATTAAATCATCGTTATATTGTTTGATCCTTTAATGTACATTATATCATATCGTTCGTATTATTATAATTTCATATAAAGGTAAAGACCTTTAACAGTAACGTCGAGAATTATATAATTAATTTTAATTAGTTTTTTTCGAAAATCCAGTATTTATTTAAATCACTTATTTTGTTCTTTTTTCATTTCTTTTTTATATGTTAATTATTATGACGTAAATATTTTAGTCGTAATAAAATTGATAAAACTTTACTAATTTATATAAACTTTAAGTTAATGAAGATCTTTTTTAAAACAATATCTAAACTTTCGAAAAACTATAATAATAATTATAAACTTTTTAACTGGTATAAAATGATGAAATTTGGTTTTCTTTAATTTATACGAATACAAGTATATAAAATGTAATTAGTTTTAATTATTTCGTTATTTAATGATTAGGTTTAACGCACAATTAGATATATCCGTTTTTAATTTGATAAAATCTATTATATTATATATAAGTAATATTAATTTATTAATAATTATACTTTTAATTTCTCGCAATGTTTTGTTCTTTACAATATTTATTAAAGGTTTGAATAAACTTTATATAATCATTACCAAATCCGAAAAATATTGATACTGTTTTAAGTATTGTTAAAGTTTATTGTTTTATCATTATAACGATTTTTAACATTTATTTTAATATATTTTATAGTTTTATATTTTCTATTTATAAAACTAAATTTCTTTTACGTTAGTTAATAGTTTATCATGTTATAAAACTTAGAAGAGTTTATAAACGTATTTTGTATATAAATTTGCCATTTTCAAATAAATGAAATCTTGTCGAAATAATATATAACAAAAATGTCTAATTACCTTTCTAATATATAAAATATTGTTTATTAAAATATTATTAATACGTTCGTAAATGTTATGAACGGAACTAAGTATTTAAATAATTTGTATATACGTTTTAAAATGTATTTTTCATTTATATTTTTGTAATTTTAATAAAGGTATATTTATTTTTAATATTAAATATTATCAACTATTTACGTCCGCAAACCCGGTGTCTTATTTTAATAATTAAAAATATTAATATTTACGTTTTAAAAATAATATTCTTTAATTATTTAAAATGAATTTCAAGTTATTTTTGTTATATTTCTTAAATACGAAGAATATTAAATAATTTCCGAATAAATTTGTATATTAAAGTTATAAATAGGGCAAAAGTTCGTAAACCAGCCTTTTTAGAAGTATTTCACAATTCTATTTATTATTTGTTAATAATTTCGTGTTATATGTGTTTTTAAAAAGTTATTTATATTGGTAATATTGTAATTATATTTTTATTAAACGTTATAAGTTTTAAAACTATTATTTTAAACTATTATTTAATTATTTAAATTTTGCTTGAATAATATTAATAATAATAGGTTATAATGTTTTAATATTTCCTTATATTTCATTTTTTAAAATCATAAAATATTTTTTAGATTTGTATTTTTATATTAATCGTGATTTGTCGTTAAATATTAAAATTGTAATTTTTTTCTATTCCATTTATTAACAATATATAAAACGAATTTTACCTTTTAAATCTTTCTATTAAATAAAGTTTTTTAGTGATATGTTTATAGTGTTTTTACAATTATATCGTAATTTTCAAATAAAGCGATATCAAAAATAATTATTTAATATTATTTTTAGTAAAAATTGTGAAATTATTAATTTTACTTTACATATTTGTATTATTATAAATACAACTTTATTTTTCGATATTCGTAATTATATCACATTATGATATATATTTCTATAATAATTTAAATCTATAAATAATTCAAAGTATAATATAATTTCTTCTTAAACCTCCTCAAATTATTATTATAAAATATTAATACATTCCGTGTAATACTTCCAAAATAATTAAACTATTAACAGTTTTTATAATTAAGTTTAACATCTTTTTTTAGAAAATTCTCTTAAGTATTTTAAATTTTGACATTGTACTGTTTTTCATAAGTAACTTTTTTTCTTTTAATTTATTTTTAAAGTTTATCGAACTTTACTTATGTTTTATCGTGTAATGTATTAGAATATTACATTTATTGTTTTTATTAGCATAGTTATCTTTTAAAATATATTAATTTCTTTTAATTAGAGTATAGTTTTGTGCCTTATTAAGTGAATTATTTCTCATATATTATATGTTATAATATTAAAATTTTAATACTTTATAGTTTTTGAGTAAAGTTTTTAAATAAAATATTTAATTTCTTTTCTAAAAATATTTGTTTCTACCGAGTTTATATTCATGTTCTAGTAATATCCTTTTATGGTGTATGAAAATATGTGTTTTATAAATTAGTAATTATATCAATTATAAAAATAAAAAAAGCTTTTTTGTAAATATTATCTTTTGAACTAATTTTATAAAATAATAATTTGAAATCACCGATATTATAATGTGTTTACTTTAATATTTTTGATTGAACTAAGGAAATATAATCTCTTTTTAAATATATATAGTTCGTTAATAAATAAACTTTTTAATTATTATACATTAAGTATTTTCGGTGGTTATTATATAGTACGCATATTTTGTTATATTAAATAAAAGTTTCGAAATAACTGTTTCTTTTTATTTTTCATAGTTTTTTATTTGTATTTTAAAGCGTCTTGTTATTTTTCCAATATTTTTAAGTTAATTTCTAGTCCTCTCCTATTTTCGGTCGGATTTGTTATTGTAATAACCTTTATTTAAATTAAACTTAAATTGTATTAATAACTTTATTATTATTATTTTAGTTGGTTTTAAATCACTTGTTTTATTTAAATATTTAATGATTTTATTGTAATATTTAGGCTTTTTTGAATATTTTAATAATATTTTATTTTGCTTCAATAAAAGTGTTTAAATTAATTTTTAAATTTTATTTAAACCCTTCTAAATTTTATATATTTTGGCCCTGTACAATAAGATATAAATATTATATTATGATGTGTTTCATAACTAGATAATTAATTCTCGAAGTGGAAAATATATTTTTTAAAATATATTATTCGCATAACCTATTAAAATTTTAATGCTTTTAGTAATATACCTATTTAAAGTCCTAAATTTGACAGTTCAATAATTTCATTTGTACGTGTTTTCTTAAAGTATTATATAATATATTAAAATAAGTTTTTTTATTATTATCGGTTTATTGTATTTTGATGATAAAACATTTAAATTTTACTATACCTTTCAAAATTAGCTTTTTCGCCGTAATTAATGAATTTGTTATACTGCCGTACATCTTTCGTCGAGATTTTCGAAATTAACTTTTAACTTATTTTCTAAATTAATATAATTATGAAAAGATTTCGAGATAAATTTTCTTTGATTAAAGTTTATGTGTTCTAGATAATATCTTATAATAAGTTTAATTGATTAAATATATTTATCGATAAAAAGGTTATAACTACAAAATTTCTACATGCTAATGTTTCAAGTGATTAAAATTTAACATTTACGTTTTATTTATGCTAAAAAGTGTTATATATTATTTTTTATTATAAAGTTGAAATGGTTTAACTTTAAAACTTAATATATTTATTTATATTAAATACAACGTATATTATTGTATTTAAACTTTCAAGTTTTAAATTTTATATATCAATTATATTTTTATTAACAGCATAGCTTTATAGTTATTAATTAATATAATAATTAGAAGTGTATAAAATTTAACAATATTATTAAATATAAATGTACAACGTAGAAGAGTTAAACGGTTTAATTAATTTCTATATTTACGTTAGACGGATTTATATTAATCCTAATATTCTAAAATTTGAAGTTATAAATATAACAATTTATTGAGTTTCGTAATATTAAAATCGTTTTAAATAACTAATTTATATATATTTTTGTATTATTTTATTAATTATTTCCGATTATATTATTTGTGATAATTATGATTTTTGATAATTACAGTTATTCATTTATAATTACCAGTATGTTAATAATTTTTTATTACGTAATTTAAAAGGTGAGCTGTTTTATCCTTATGGTTGCAATCGTTTTTATTCGCCGAGACCTATTAATTTGTAATATTTATTAAATTTAAAATACTTTCTAATGTCGGAAACTTTACCTTTATATTCGAATTTTTCGTACATTATTTAAAACGATTTATTAAAATTAAGTCTTTTTTCTTAAAGTAAATACAACGTATATTTTAAAGGCTTAATCGTCTAAAAACGTTTTTTTAATTAAACGAAATTGTGACTTTTTATTGATTAAATTTATGTTATTATTAAAATTTTGTTAATTAATCTGTATTTAATAAATATAATATTAGTAATACTATTAAATGAAAATTTATAACCGATAACGGCTAAATAATTTAATTAAGTAATAAATTTAAATCATATAAATTTATATTAATTCAAAAATCGCAAAATTATTAATAATAAATATAATAATTAATTATGTTTCGTAATAATAAAAACGTTTTAAATACCTAATTATTATAATATATTATTATTATTTAATTTATAAAAATAACGAACGTATATATTTTGGGTTTGGTTTACTGGCCTACCATCAGTAAGTTGGTAATCCGGCTTACTGGCTCACCACCAGTAAGTTGGTGATCCGTTACGTGACCTAATCCACTTGGTTTTCTTGGCTGTTCCTGTCACGACCGTTTCTGAATGTGACGGCTTGGGGTTTAACCAATTATTAAACCTTAGTCGTACTGGTTTATGTTGGCAGAAGTATCGTAGGACTTTGTAATAATAAAATAACTGTTACAGGCTAAAGCCTATAGGGCAGCTCGGGCCTATAGAGCGAGCTCCTTATTCCGAATTTACCCATATATATATAGGGAGTAGCCACCTTATTAGTGGCTAATTGTTTTTCCCTTTCCCTTTTTACCTTGAATATAAATCTTTATTAGGCCGTACCTCCGTTCAATTTATGTATTATACCCGTTAAATATATTTAAGATTATAATTTATTATAATTTTCAGAAATTTAAATAATAGCGAAACGTTTTTTAAAAATATTTTAATTACGGATAATAAATTAAATAAAAATCTTATAATAAAAAAATTGCAAAGTAATATAATTAATAAAACTATAAGCAAACTCATGGTATTAATTTCGTTCGAAATTATAAAGGAAAATTTATAGCATTAATTATTTATAAATATATTTGCAAAATTTAATATGTAATAAAAAAAGTTTGCTAAATTAATTTTTAATTGTAATAAAATAATAAATAACTTATTTAACCGGATAACGAAAATAAAAAAAATATCTTTTTTACGAAAACGTAAAAAAAAGATTTTATAAAATAAAATCCGCTTTGCTAAAAACTTACGGTAAATTTATTATTTAATAACGTATTTATAATAATAACTTATAAACTTATAAAATAGTTTTTATAAAACGGGAAATAAAAAATATTTTATTTGTTTTTTGCTATATTTCGTACGAAAATAAAAAAAAATATCGATTTATTGCCGGCGTTTTTATAATAATTTACCTACGTATCGTGATATTTGTACTTACCGAAAAATAATTATAATTTAATTATTAATTCGAAATAAAAAAATTATAAAAGGATTTCGACGTTAATAATTTCTTTTTTTATGTTAAAAAATGCTTCGTAAAAAAATAAACGGCATAATTGGTTAAGAAATACTTATAATATATAAAATAAAATAATAATTAATAATTTTAAAATTATTTATTAGATTTTAAGTTCAAATTGGCTAAATATAAATATTTAATATGACCCTTAATAATTAAGATAATATTTAAACGCCGGTATTAATATATAATTTCGTAACGCATTAATTACGAAAAATATGTTTTATAATAATTGTAACCAGTAAATATGTAAAATAAAAAAATAATTAATTATTTAACAGTTTTATCCGATTATTATATAAGCAAAAAAATAACGATTTAATATTTTAATAAAAAAACGAAATAATTAATTAATAATAATATATCGACCGGATTAATAAATCGGCTTAAATAATCAATATTTAAAGTAATATATTTATAATAAACGTCGTATAATTAATTATGTTAATTTTTAAATTTATAAATATATAACGGAATAATCGAAAAAATCGATCCGAAGGTAATTCGGGATGAGGTTTAAATAATCGGTTTTATGTAAAATATTTTTTAATAATAAAATAAAAATTTAAAAACAGAAAAAATAATATTTTCGTTATACTGTTACAAATTATTTAAATTAAAAATACCTTAAATATAAATCTGCAAAACGGTTTCATCCGGTTAAGATAAAGGTTACGGTGACGAATTTGCGGAATTTCGTTAACGGGAATAATAATTCGGATAACAAAAATTTAAAAAAAACATTTTTGTTAAAAGTTATTAATAAAAGGAGAACGTAATTAATAAATTGCAAAAAATTAATAGTAAATTAAATAATATTTTTTATATTAAACGCCTTCATTAATAATATTATATATATAAATGTTTTAATCAATAATAAATATATTTATTATTTTGGGTTTAATTAATAATTAATTAATTATTTAAAATTATAACATATATTTATTATATTTTATCGGTTAAAACTAACGAAAAATAACGAATTTATAATAATTATAATTCGAAAAATTATTTACGTTAATGTAAATTTAAATAGCTGCTTAAAACGAATTTAGAGTTACGTAATTAAAATTTTATTTTATTTTTTTATTTTAGGAAAACTTTAAATAAAATATAATAATATCGTAAATAAGGCGAATTAACGGTATATCCGTTTCGTAAACGATATTACCGTACTCATATTATGCAAAAAAAATTAACTTAATAAAAATCTAAAAAATTACTTAAAGGAGCTGTTATAAAATATAAAAAAGCCCGTTTTATAGTAGCTATGGTCTTTATAACGATAACGCGACAAAACCGCCGTAAGAAAAATAAGATATAATTATTCGTAATTTTTATAGAAAATATCAATAAAGCTTTAAAAATAAAGCCGTAATGAACTTTTAAAAATATAACGGAATATTTTTTTCAAAAAGTACGGAAATTCCGAAACCTTTTTATAAATAATAAAAATTCGTTATTAGTATTTTATCGTAATAATAATAACGTAATAATAAATTTGGAAATAAATATTTCGGATTAAAAAAATAATCTTATAAAAAGTTGTATACAAAATATTAAAAAAAGCTATTATTTTTATATAAAATATTTATAAATTTATTTAATAAAAATTCAGTTCGGATTAATAGTCTTTTTGCAGGTATTCCGATATTATTCGTAAGGAAATTTAATATTTAAGCGGCTTTTTACCGGTTATATATCTGCTAACGAAATAAATAAAAAAATTGCATTTCGTATATGTTTCGGGTTTTTCGAATAACTGGTATATTTATTCGGCCTTAATGGTATACCGGCTGTTTTTTAACGTTATATTAATATTATGTTAAAACGTTACTTTAATAATTTTTGTTTTGCGTATATAGACGATATATTAAGTTGTTTATCCGGTTTTGAAACTAATTATATAATTAAGATTAAATTAATATTTTATCGATTAGTAAAAATAAAATTAAAATTGGACCGGATAAATACGAATTCGTAATCCAAAAAACAAAATATTTAAAGTTTATTATCAAAATACAAATAAACTTGAAAGTTAATTTTAAAAACGTAACCGTTATTCGAAAATAAAATGCCTTTATTAATATAAAAAGGGTTAAAAATTTTATCGGGTTCGTTAATTTTTACCTAACTTTTATAAAAAACTTTAGTAAGATAACAGTTTTTTTTATAATTAATTAAAAAGGGGGATTTCTTTTTTATTAGAAGAACAAAAAATAATAGGTTTTCGACAGATTTAAAAAGGTTTTTATTACAGCGCTTATTTTTACGCATTAAAATTCCGAAAAAAAAGAGTAATAGAGGTAAATTATTCCGAGTCGGTAATTAAAAAATATTTATTTTAATTTGATTTATTAAAGCGTTTATAATTCATTACGTATTTTTTTTAAAAAGGTTAGTATTAGCTAAATATAATTACGAAATATATAATAAAAAGTTATTAATTATTATTAAAACGTTAACGGAATAGAAAAATGAATTTTAAAAATTAATTAACCTTTTTACGATTTTGATAAATTATACAAACTTTTAATATGTTATAAATATTTGTAAATTTATTAAATGGTAAATTCGATAAGTTAATATTTTATCCGCCTTTAATTTCGTATTTAAATATTACTCGGATGAGTTAATAAACCGATCCGATATTATATTTCGTAATAAAAAATATTAAACTTAAGAGGTAAATAATTTGGTTAATTAAAATAAACTAATTATTTAAGAAACAGATATGGATTTAAAAAAGTCCTGATAACCGCAATTTATTTAAAACGAAAAAATAACAAACGACCGGTTATACCCCCCGGCAAAAAAATATTATTCGAAAAAACCTTTAAGAAATATAGGATTTAAAGGTTATTAAAGATAAAACCTTAAATATGGCGTATACTGCCGTAACCTAGAAATTACGTAATATCTCCTTAATTATATATATAGTAAAAACTTTTATAACGGAATATTTTTTCGATTTTAAAGGTTTTTTATAATTCAAAAAACGTATTTAGGTCCTTATTTAGGAATTATTCCGGACGTTATTAATTTAACGGATATATTATTTTTATATTACCGGCTATTTAAAAAATATATTATATTAATAATATTAAGCCGTAATTATTATTAGCGGGAATAAATTTAAAATATACGCCGTTTTTGCCGTAATTATAACGTATATAATAAATCGTACGTATAAAAAATAAAAAAAAGGTTATTACGGTTTTTAGTTTTTTTAAACCGATTTTATGTAAATTTTTCGGTAAATTTTATAATTAATTTACCGGCAAAACAAAAAGAGGATTTTCGTTTATTTATAGTATTTTATAATTATTCAACGAAAACAGTTATTTTGGAGTTAATATTTAATATAAATACAAAAATATATATATAATATCTTATTATTAATTATTAAAAATATTACGGTTTCCTTAAAAAATTAATATCCGATTAAAGAAATAATTAAATAAATAAATTTTGGATTTATTTATACGATTTAATAAATATATAATATTAACTTAATATATTTTTTTTTAAAAAAACGGAAATACGGAAAAAATTAATTAAAAAGGTTTTATATATTTTTAGTATTTTATACGTTATATATAATATACTTAGGCCGAGTTTTTACCGGTAATATAGTTAGTTTTTAATAGCAAAATATTTTCGTTAAAAATGAATTCGTTTTTTTAATTTATAGATAAGATATGAAATTTATTAACGAAATATTAATAATTTTCTAATTAATTTCTAAAACCAAAAAAATTATTAATTTTATTAAGAAATTACGAAAAGATATAAAATTGGTATAAATTATTATAACGTTAATATAGCCCCGGATAAAATAATTAATTAACGTTTTTAAAAAAAGATTTACGTTTCGAAATAAAGAACTTAATATAATTAAATTTAAAAAACATAATTATCCCGTAATTATCTAAAATTTTATTTTAAATATATCTTAAATACAACATTACCGTAATTACGTTATATAATATTATAAAATTAAACGTATTATTAAGGATATTTCCGAAATTCGACCTAAATCTTTTAAAATTAATGATAAAGAATTTATTTTTTAGCTGAAGTTTAAATAATAATTAATTATTATTAATGTTATTAAAAAAAGAAAAAATATATAATAAAATATATATTAAACGCCGAAAATAAACGCGTAAATTGTAATTACCAAAAAAATTACTTATAAAATGGGTAAATTACGCCGAACTAATTTAGGAATTACGTAACAGTTTCGAAAATATAAATGTTTTTAATAATTTCGAAAAGTTATTCGGAAACGGAAATGGGATTAGCAAAAACGTAAGGGCATAAATAAGGACAAAAGGAAAAAGGTATAAATAAAGCCGCCGCCGCCTTACCGTAACTTCGTTATTCCTTAAGGGCGAGAAAGGGGGTAATGTTATAGGCTAAAGCCTGTAGAGCAGCTCGGGCCTACGGAGCAAGCTCCTTTGCCCGAGTTTACCCATATGTATATAGGAAGCAGTTACCTTGCTAGTAGTTAACTGTTTCTCCCCTTTTCTTCTTACCTTAAATATAAACCTTTGTTGGGCCGTGCCTCCGTTCAACCTACGTATCGTGCCCGTCACAATAACTTAATTGCGTTTCTTAATACCAAAAATACAGAAGTCGTATTATAAACGATTGGTATTAATAAGGGTTACAAGCTAGTATTATTTAAATTATGGAAATAATAAGCGTATATAGTCTTGTTCTAATTTAAGGCGTTTTCGATTAACTTGAAGATATTTAGTTAATTAAGTGCTTTTAAGCCCTTTTAAGCCTTCCGTAGCTTAACTGGCTTAACGTCCTTAACCTAATAATAACGTTTAAGCCTATTAAGCCAGTTACGTAACTTCTTGGCGTAGGTCGGAGCTGGTTTTCTCTGGGGGCCCGACCGTCCGTAAAGGGCTAAAATCGTTAAGTTATAATACGATTTCCCTCTTTCTAAAATCTTTGTCCCTAAGAATCAAATTATTTATTTGTTAATTTCGGTAAGTAACTTTTTTTCTTTATGCTTATTATATCGGGTTATATCGAAAAATGTCGTTTTCGCAAATGTATTAACGCTTTAATTCTGTCGGAACGCATTAATTATTTTTGTTTTATTATGTTCTCGAACTTTTTTATTTACGTTACAAATTTGAAAACAAAATGTATAAAGCTTATTATCACTCGGAAAATTATATATGTTATAGTAAGTACGAAAGCTTCTATAACCTTTTTAATTTTTCGAATATAAATAAAATAAATTTATTATAAAAAACCTGTTTAAAATTTAAAAAAAATGTTTTGTTAAAAAGGAACTATGAAAAATTTAATAACATTTAAATATATTATTTGGTCGTTTAAACCGTTTGCGAAAACAAAAAAAGCTTTTTCGTAATCGTAATATTGAGAAATTTCGTCGGGGTATCCAAGGTACGGAAATTATAGAGAAATTTGAACGTCTCGAAAAAGAATAGGAACAATTAGAAACTGCCGTTATAACTGCTACGTTAACGCAGGCTGCGGTCAACTGGTCCGATATCTCGGTTATTGACTGGTCGGCTGTTAATTAAAACGTACCCGTCGTTATTAGTAAAAATTCTTTAATAGGCGTTAAGCGCCAATAAAATTCTTAGCGGGTCTCCAGGTATTCTGGGAATCCGGGTATTCTTTTTTTTTATTTAATTAGGTACTGGGTAAATCCGTTTTATTTTCGTATATCGGGAATTTTTTTCACCTTATATATTTATTTGTTTTTTACCTTTATATCGTTTTATACGGTATATACTTTAATTGTATTTGTTATTAATTCGAATAATACAACGTAAACAATTAAATAAAATTTAACGTTTAGTAAAAGTTATAATTAATAATTATTTTCTGAGTTTTTTTGGCGATTTTGTATAAACCGATATACTTGAAATTAAGTTTTTTATTTAATCGTTTTATTTAAATGTTTTTGATAATATGAAAAATATTTTCCCTTTTTCCAAAATTAATTTTTTTGGACTTTTTATAAGTATAATATTTATTTGTTTAATTTTATACAAATTCTATTTCTGGTTTTCCTGTTTAATATAACTATCGTAATTATGTTAATATAAAAATAATTTTAATATTGATTAAACCGTTATCGTATATGTTATTATAAATTTCTAAAATAAAGTCAAAATTTAGGTTTATTAATATTATTTTAATATTTTCTCAATAACCAATATTACAAATTAATTTTGCGATTAATAATCTTTAACCTAATTATTTTATTCGTAATTAGTATAATAATACAAACACGTTTTTATGGTTTAATTCGTTTGTTTTATTTACTTATCCGTTTAACGTTTAAATACGGTAGATAATTTGTAATTTAGACCAATTTATATTATAAAACCTTACAAAAATTTAAATATTAATCTTAATGTTTTATTTAAAATTCTTTTTATTAAAAATCCGTATATATTAAAAATAAATTGAAAGAAAATATATAACATTTATTTGACATCTATACTTTTAGAATATATTAAAAATTTAAAGTATTCCGCAAATTAATTGATAATTACAAAAATGTTATCAAAATATGTTTCTATAATTCAATCGTTTAATATAAGAAATTTTATAATAAAGTCGAACATAATTAAATATTATAATCGTTTTACAATTAATAATAATTGTAATTTTTCGTATAGCTTATGTCGTCGAGCTTTTATTTTAACGTAAATATCGCATTATTATGTAATTTTTGGTATAATTTATTATATTTTTTAAAAAACATATATACGTTAAAGCCGTTTTAAGATTTTATGGATTCCTGGATATCTATATAGCTAATATGTTACGACCCGACAGGCTCCGGCTCCTAGAAACGGTTAGGCAGGGAGCACACGAGCCACCTTCCGGGTCACGTGACGGTGATCACTGCCAAGCCAATGATCATTAATGATGAAAGGTAATTTTAAATAATCGTAATTATTACTAACGGCGTAATTACGAATAATTAAATTAAGAAAAAGAAAAATATATACGTTTATTAATTCTCTAATTTCAATAACTTTAATTTACAATATAATATCGTTATTTAAAATACCCTTAATATTACGAAACATAATACGTTATTATACTTATTATTTAGATTTTTACGATACTTTTATTAACATAAGCCCGTCGACTTAAGCTTTAATAATTGGTTAAACCGTATAGCCGTTATATGTTATAAGTTCTTATTTAGTAATACCGTTAAATTTTGAATAATATTTAATATTGTTAAAATATCGACCAGCATTTAGGAAACCCTTATTTAATATTTTTAGGTTCGAATTCGGAAACTGGAAAAAAAGTTCGATAATTTAGGGTTACGCCGCTTGCCCAAACCTTTTTTACCTGTATAAAGCCTAAAAAACCGGAACCTTACGATAAAAAGGGCAACCCTTAAATTTTCTTAATTTAGGTACGAATTTACTTTCGTTTTTTGGACCTTAATAATCCAGCGGATATAGTCCTAATAATAGAAATATACCTAATGGAAAATACGATTAATTAATTTGAACCTATTATGAAAAATTTTCTAAAAGTAAGAAAACCGGATAAAAAGGATTTTACCAATAAAATCTTTTTACTTTATATTAATTTCGAAAACAAAATATGCGATAATTTCAGTAATCCGGATAAAAAACGATTTACGGCTTAATAATTTTTGCAATTCCGATAAAAAAGACTTATATTCAAATACGCCGTAACCTTCAAAAATCTTACGGTTAGAGCAAGATAAGGAAATAACAAAATCAAGAATTTTATCGATATATTTTATAAAAAGTTAAAAAATAATATAAAAAACGAGACTATTTAAATCGAACGATTAATTACTCTGAACCGATATATCACAAAAATATTTAAAATAGACAATCGACAATTTGAAAAATAACAGGAGAAAAAAGGATAATATGTCTTGCGTTCGGGATATAACAAATTTAACCAAAGGAAAAAACGAAACGCACTTTTTACTTTTTACGGAACGGCGCCAGGATTTATAAAATTCGGTATTACTTATAAACAAAATTAAAGCTAAATCAAATGTTTTAATTACGGCAAAATAGGATATAAGGCCTATAAATGCAAGAAACCTAAAAAGTTACAGCAAGATAATTGGACCCCTATACCGGAAGAACAATTTAGGAATAACTAAGGAAACGATAATAAAACCATTAACATAATTTAAACTAAGAACGTATTAGGCCTATAACAAAAGGTCCAATAAGGACTTTTACGATAAAAGATTCGACGAAGAATGCAAAAAAACAGAAAGTTAACATAATAAGTATTACGAATACGATAAGAAGTATTATAAGGATAATTACGCAAATACTAGAATTAAATAAAAAAAGTTTATCCCAGAATCCTTAATTAATAGGGCAGGATATACGTTATATATTGTCGACGACGAAAATATTCCGATTACGAAAAATAAAAATAGCATATTTATAAATAAATTACCCGTATATATTATAAGAGATTCGATTTTCTAAATCGTACCGGAAATAATAAGGACGATAAGCAATAATATCGATATTTTTGAACTATAACTTTAAAAGATATCCAGTAATTAGCCGAAACAAAAAGTTGGCCTAAAAAAACAATACCCGTAAAAAAACCTTTATTATTATTTTGGATAATATAATTACTAAATAAAAAAAAGGTTAATTTAACGTACGGTTAAAAAATATTATTAAAAAATTATTATAGATCTCCATTTTTACTTAATATTTATTATAAATCTCCCCAAAAAAAGATATTAAAGAAAAAATACGTTAATTTATAGAAGATTTTTAAAATAATAATTAAAACGACATATAATAAGATATAATCGTAAACATAAAAAAACAATTTACTTAATAAGGAAAGGAATTACAAAGAAATTAGAAATAATTAATACGATTTAAAGGAACGGTACGCCGATAATAATAATAAATATAATAACTAAATACGCTAAACAAAAAAATATAAGCAAAGTTCCATAAATTCGAATAAAAATTAAAAAGAAAAAGCTACTTATAAAAAAACCGCAAAATAACGAAACTCAAAGAAATTAAAAGGAATTCTTAAAGAAAGCTTTAAACGCAACGATAAAAAACGTTAACGACCTTATTACTTTGGATATATAAATCGAAACGTATTAATATACTATAATAATAGATAACGGAACTTTGGGCAGAAATTATATTATACCGGATACAATTAATAAATTTAAATTATTATAGAAATATAAGTTAGAACCTTATATAACGACGAATATCGAAAATCAGGAATTCTTTTATAATAACGGAAAAATTATATGCGAAATTAATTATTTCAAATTTTTTATTAAAAGATAATATTAACTAATAAATTTCGATATCGTTTTACTTAGGAATTACGATATAATCTTAAAATTATCATAAATATGCCAATACGGAATTTTAATTAATAGCGGAACTGGCCAGGTAAAATTCGTTTTATTCCTTATTAATAAACGAAAAGAAAATTAAGATTTTAATATTCGATTAAGGATAACGATAAATATAGGCATAAGGATACAACAAATACTTTATTATCCAAAGAAATAAAATATAAAAAAATTAAATATTATTGAAAAATACAACGTATTATTGTTATTATTAAAGCGATATTAAGGCAATTAAATAATAATTTAAAATAACAAAAATAATAGTTTAAAAAATTAGAAAATTTAATTAATATGTTATTATAATATTACAGATATAAATAGCTTTTTAAGAAAAAGTTCGATACGAAATTATTAAAATATAGCGAATAAAATCATAAAATAATCCTTAAAAAATTTTTCGACAAAATTTTATCCTATTTATAACTTCAGCAAAAACGAATTACGTACCTTTAAAAAATACCTAGAAAATCGGTTACGGAAAAAATGGATTTGATTTTTAAAATCACTAGCAAAATATCTTATATTTTTCGTACCTAAAAAAAACGGAAAATTACGACTTATAATTAATTACCGATAATTAAATAATATTATTATTAAAAATCGAATATTATTACCCTTAATTACGGAAATAAAAAAACGGATTTTACGAAACCAAATAATTTATAGCATTCGATTTTAGAAATAAATATAATTTTATTAGGATTAAAAAAATACAAATAAAAAATAGCCTTTAAAATAAAATACGAATTATTTAAGTATTTAGTTATATTAATAAGATTTATAAACGTACCAGTAATTTTTTAACAAATAATTAATTACATATTACGAAAATACCTCGATATTTTCGCCGTTTGCTATTTTAACGACATTTTTATTTTTTCGGAAACAAAAAAAGCATATGCAAAATACGTTCATAAAGTTTTTTAAGCTTTATAAAAGGCAAAATTACTTATTAACGCAAAAGAAAATTAGTTCCATATATAGGAAATAAAATATCTAGAACATATTATTATCCCAGAACATATTAGGATAAATCTTAAGAAAATCGTTATAATCACAAAATAACAAACGGCAATAACAATTAAAAAAGTACAGGCATTTTTTAGATTCGCCAATTATTACAGGAAATTTATTCAAAACTTTAGCAAAATAACCATACTCTTAATAAATCTTACCAAGAAAAAAGAATTTAAATAAATATTAAATATAGAAAACATATTTCGAGATATTAAAGATATAATTACTAGCGAACTAATATTAATTATATACGACCCAAACCGCCTTGTTAAATTAAAAACCGATATTTCGAATTACGTATTAAACGTAATAATCGGATAACGAAATAATTAAGGCAAACTGCACCTTATTATATTCTTTTCGTATAAGTTAGAAGGAACCGAACTTAATTACGGCATTCCAAATAAAAAGTTTATGGCTATTATTATGGCATTTCGTTAATTTAAGCACTTTTTAAAGGGAAACTTGTACCAGGTCAAAATTTATACGGTGTCACAGTCCCAAGTGGCACCTTGTAGGTATATAGGGCAGAACAAGGCGGTCAGGGCTCGACCTGACAACGTTCCACTTTTAGTGGTGTAATGGCTAGACTCTTGTTCTTCTGTGCCGTGACATACGAATTATTAAAATCTTACCCGATATACCACAACCAAAAAATTTATAGGACGATAATTAAAACATACGGAAAAATTGGCAAACTTCGACTTCATTATTATTTACAAAAAAAAATTAAAAAAACGGCAAAGCAAATACTTTAAACAGGTAACCAAATTTCGAAAAAAAGAATTGGTCAGAATTAGCCATAAAATCTTTAATACTATTATAAAAGGATATTTACGCTTACGACAAATTGTAACAATTCGGGCAGTACCTTACGATATACATCAGAAAATTTAATAACATAATAACAATCTTTTGGAAAACCAAAAAACGAACAAAATGCAAATTCCAAAAAAAATATTAAAAAATTTTAATACAAAAAATACACGAATATCAATTTCATGGATATCCAGGGATCCATAAAACACTAAAGTAATTTTAACGCATATATTCTTTTTTTAAAATAAAATGAACGATGCAGAAAATCATACGGTAATACGATATTTACGCCAAAGCAAAGATTCGACGATATAAGCTATACGGAAAATTACAGCTATTACTAATTACAAAGCGATCATAATATTTAGTCATATTTAACTTTATTACCAAACTTTTTATATCAAAAAATTCAATTACGGAAATACATTACGACAGCATTTTCGTAATCGTTAACCGATTTACGAAATTTTCCTATTTTTTACCATATCATAAGGACACAAATGCCGAACAACTAACATACATTTTTTTAAACATATTTTTAATATATCCGGATTACTAATAAAAATTATATTAAACAGGGGATCGATATTCGTATTTAAATTTTGGTAAAGCCTTATAGCATAAATCGGCCTAAATCACAAATTATTTAATATATTTAAACCATAAATAAATAAATAAATAAAACGAATAAGTTAAATTTTGGAAAACTATTTACGCTATTATATTAATTACGACCAAAATAATTAAATTAAAGAATTACCGATCGCATAATTAGCCTAAAATACCAGTTATTACGAAAGCATTAAAATAACATTTATAAACGCGAATTTTGGTTTTATTCCAGAAATTTATAAAAAAATACGTAATAACGGCTTAATTAATATTAAAATAATCCTTATGTTAAAACAATTACGATAATTACACCAGGAAAAAAAACAAAATCAAAATTCGTACGAAATTAAATAAGCAAATATTATAACCAAAAAAAGTTAAAAAAACCAATTTTTCAAAAAGAAAAAATAATTTTCCTTATTACAAAAAATATTTAAATAAAACGACCTAATAAAAAACTTAATTTTAAATATATCGGTCTATATAAAAGCGCTAAGAAAATTTCAAAAAATAATTACTAATTAGAATTTTTACCAAAAGTTAAACTTTATTAAATTTTTCATATTTTCTTATTTAAATTAGCAACAAATACAATTAAAATACATACGGCATAAGACGATATGAAAATAAAAAATAAATAAGTATACGAAGTAAAAAGAATCCTCGATATATAAAAATAAAACAGATTTACTTAGAACCTAATTAAATAAAAAAAACACCTAAATTCCGAAAATACCTGGGAACTTACCAAAAACCTTATTGGCGCCCAGCGCTTATTGAAAAACTTTTACCAGCAATAACGAACGTATTCTAATTAACGGCCGACCAGTTATTAGCCGGGATATCGGGCTAATCGGCCGCGATATACGTTAACGTAATAGCCGTAACGGCAACTTCTAACTGTTTTTATTTTTAACATTCTTATTCCTTTAATTCGTCCAACGATTAAAACTTACGTTATACTATAATAATACCTTTTAAATAAATTAACGCCTTTTGCTTATGCAAACAAATAAAACGAGAAAAAACTTTATTTATTTTTTCCTAATATTTGCGTTAAACTTCGAAATAAAGCCGTTAAAATTTTAATAATCGCTTTTCGGTAAATATTTTTTTACGTTTTAAACGTTAATATTTACGACAAATATTTTATAAAAAAAATAAGTACGCCGGTATTATCATAAAATCGATTTCGATTAACATATTCCTTATACCTTAAAACGTTTTCCACTATTTTACACCTTATGTTTTTCGAAAAATAATAAAAGTAAAACATAACCTCGTAACCAAATTCGTTAAAGGTTTTTATAAGGTTAGCACGACGAACGGTAAAAGAACGGGAAACGCGACGAATTTTGGAAATGCGAAACGATATAACTAAGGGCAAAAAAAAAGATATTTATCAAACGAAAAAAAAAAGAAATCTTAAGGGCAAAATTTTAAGAAAAAGGAAATCATATTACAACCCGACAGGCTCCGGCTTTTAAAAACGGTCAGGCAGAGAGCATACGGGCCACCTCCCGGATTACGTAACGATAATCACTGCCAAGCCAGTAATTATTAATAATTAAAAATAATCCCAAATAATTGTAATTATTAATAACGGCGTAATTACGAATAATTAAACCAAAAAAAGAAGGATATATACGTTTAGTAATTCCATAATTTAAAAAGCTTTAGCTTGCAATATACCATCGTTACCCAAGATACTCTTGGTATTACGAGACGTAATATATTACTATATTTATTGCTCAGATTCCCACGATACTCCTGCCAACATAAACCCGTCGACTTAAGGTTTAATAGTTGGTTAAACCGCATAGCCGTCACATAATATTCGTATATTTTGTACTGGATTTTTCTGGTATTTTTCTAAAATTTATATCCTATTCGTTTTTTAGTCGTCTAAAAAACCGTCGTTATACTGCTAAATTTTCTGGTACATAATAAAGGGTACTGCCCGAATTATTGCAAATTGCCTTAAGCGTAAATATTTTTCTATAATAATATCGAAAATTATATAGCTAATTTTGACTAATTTTTCCTCAAGATTTGGTCACTTACTTAAGGCATTTGCTTTGTCATTTTCTGAACTTTTTTTATAAATAATAACGAAATCGAAGTTCGTCAATTTTTTTGCGTAACGAAATTATTATCTTATAAGTTCCCTGGTCGTAATAAATCGAGTAAAATTTTAATAATCTATATTTACCTTAATCTAGTACAAACATCCTTTTAAAAAAATATTTATATTTTCGGAATACATAATAATAGCTGTAAATTCCTTATCCGGAATATTATAATAAAGTTCGGCCTTTTTTAACTTGTATAAAAATATAATAAGGTATAATTTGCTTTAATTATTTTATTATCCGATTATTATCTTTAATACGCCATCTAAAATATCGGTTTTTGACTTAATAAAGCGGTTTAAATCGTATATAATTAATACTAGTTCGCTAATAATTATATTTTTAATATTTTGAAATACTGTTTCTGTATTTGGCGTTTATTTAAACTTTTTCTTTTTTTTTCCTAAAATTATTAAGGATATAATTATTCTGTTGAAATTTCGAATACATTTCCTGTAATAATTGGCGAATCCAAAAAATACCTATACCTCCTTAACCGTCGTTGGCGTCTACTATTCTAACATTACAGCGATTTTCTTAGGGTTTATCCTAATATATTCTGGGATAATGATATATTCAGATATTTTATTTCTTATACGTAAAACTAATTCTTTTTTACGTTAACAAGTAATTTTACATTTTATAAAATTTGAAACGTTTTATAAACGTATTTTGCATATATTAATTTTCTGTTTAAAAAAATAACCATATTATCGTAATAACAAATAATAAAAATATTGAGGTATTTTTATAGCATATAATTTACCATCCGTTAAAATTTTACTAGTACGTTCGTAAATCCTATTAATATAACTAAATATTGAAATAATTTGTATTTCGTTCTAAAATTTATTTTTTATTCGTCTTCTTTTTTAATCCTATTAAGATTATATTTATTTTTAAAATCAAATGTTATAAAATATTTTGTTCCGTAAAATCGATTTTTTATTTCCGTTATCAAAGGTAATAATATTCGATTTTTAAGAATAATTTCATTTAATTATTAGTAATTAATTATAAATCGCAATTTTTCGTTTTTCTTCGGTACGAAAAATATTAAATACCTTAATTGTAATTTCGAAACTTAAATTTATCCTTTATATAACCGATCTTTTAAGTACTTTCTGTAACGGCTAGGCGGTTTAACCAACTATTAAATCTTAAGTCGACGGGTTTATGTTAGCAGAAGTATCGTAGGAATTTAAGTAATGGATACAATAACGTATTACGTCTCGTAATGCCAAAAGTACCTTAGGTAACGATGTTATAATACAAACATTTGATATTAATAAATGTTACAAATTAAAGTTATTTAAATTATGGAATTAATAAATATCTTTATACCTAATTTTTTTATCCTATCGAACCTGGCTTTAAAGGCTTTACGATCGATCCTGTTAAGCCATTACATAACTTGATTTATATGGCTTAATTATTATTACGACCGTTTCCTAAGGCCGTAACCCGTTAAGTTATAATACGATTTTCCTTTTTTAATATTTTCGTCCCGAAAATTTCTTTTTTTTCTGTAAGTTTTTTTTCCGTTATTATATTAGGTCGTATCGAAAAACCAATTAATAAAAAACGAAAAAACGAAATAATTTGCTTAAATTGATTATTTTTCGAACCGTAAATATACTAATATGTTTTTATTATATTCGTCGCGGGTTATTATTTTATCGTATTTTTTCGTCGGATTTTTCCAAATATGAAAAATACGTAACGTAAAACCAGGGCCTTTACGACATTAACGGCCTTTTTACTTCTTAATTCGAAAAGCTCGTTTCCAACTATCTTAAGGTTAAAATAGAATTTAAAAAAGCTAAGGAAAAAGTAAAGCAGGCGTAGGCCAAGGTTCGTCGTTTTCGAAAACAAAAGAAATTATGGGCCGACCGTGTAGTACGTATGTTATTTCGTGGGTTTCGGTCCTTAAAGGAGTTAGATAAGTTGGAATGTCGAGAAAAACAGGTCGAGCCAAAGGCCGCCAAGGCTACCTCGGCGGAGGCCGCTCCTCTCGACTGGTCTAACCTGGAGTCCACAGATTGGTCGTCCATTAATTGGGGAATTTTTGACCCTGCCGATTTCGGTATCGTTGGTAAAAGTTCTTTAACAGGCGCTAGGCGCCAATAAGGTTTTTGGCAGGTTTTTAGGTATTTTCGGAATCCGGGTATTTTTTTTACTTAATTAGGTATTAGGTAAGTCCGTTTTATTTTCGCATATCGAAAAATTTCTTTATTTCGTACGTTTATTTGTTTTTTACTTCTTTATTGTTTTATGCCGTATATATTTTGATTATATTTACTATTAATTCGAATAAAAAAATATGAAAAATTAAATGGAATTTAATTTTTGGTAAAAGTTCTAATTAATAATTATTTTTTAAGATTTTTTTGGCGATTTTATATAGGCCGATATATTTGAAATCAAATTTTTTGCTAAGTTATTTTATTTAAATATTTTTTATGGCGAAAAAAATTATTTTTTCTTTTTTAAAAGTTAATTTTTTTAACTTTTTCTAATTATAATATTTATTTATTCAATTTCGTACGAATTCTAGTTTTATTTTTATTTTTTAATGTAATTATCGTAATTATTTTAACGTAAAAATTACTTTAATATTAATTAAATTATTAATGCGTATTTTTTGTAAACTTTTGGAATAAAACCAAAATTTGCATTCGTAAATATTATCTTAATATTTTCGTAATAATTAATATTATAAGTTAATTAAATAATCGGTAATTTATTAACTTAATTATTTTATTCGTAATTAATATAATATTGTAAATAGGTTTTTAAAATTTAATTTATTCGTTTTATTTATTTATTTGTTTATAATTTAAATACGTTAAATAACTTATAATTTAAGCCGATTAATGTTATAAGGCCTTATTAAAACTTTAATATAAATATGGATCTTTTATTTGATATAATTTTTATTAATAATGCGTATATATTCAAAATATATTTGAAAAAAATATATGCTAGTTATTCGGCGTTTATATCCTTATAATATAATAAAAAATAGAAAAATTTTGTAAATCGATCGACGACTACGAAAATGCTATCGTAATATATTCCCGTAATTGGATTTTTTGATACAAAAAATTTAATAATAAAATCGAATATAATTAAATATTATGGTTATTTTACGATTAATAATAGTTATAATTTTCCGTATAGCTTATGTCGTCGAATTTTTGCCTTAGCATAAATATTATATTACCGTATGATTTTTTATATCGTTAATTTTATTTTAAAAAAAGAATATATACGTTAAAGTCGCTTTAAGGTCTTATAGATTTCTGGATATCCATATAACTGATATTCGTATATTTTTCGTACTAAATCCTTTTGATATTTTTCTGGAATTTACATTTTATTTATTTTTTTGGTTTTTTAGGAAATCATTATTATATTATTGGATTTTTTTATATATATTGCTAAGTACTGCCCAAATTATTGCAATTTGTCGTAAGCGTAAATATCTTTTTATAATAATATCAAAAATTATATAATTAATTTTAACCAATTTTTTTTCGAAATTTGGTCGTTTGCTTAAAGTATTTATTTTGCCGTTTTTTGATCTTTTTTTGTAAATAATAACGAAATCGAAGTTCGCCAATTTTTCCGTATATCTTAATTATCGTTTTATAAGCTTTTTGGTTATAATAAATCAGGTAAAATTTTAATAATCCGTATATATTTTGATTTAGTACAAATTTCCTTTTAAAAAATATTTAAATTCCCGAAATGCTATAATAATAATTATAAATTCCTTATTTGAAATACCGTAATTAAACTTAATTCCTTTTAATTTATACAAAAAAAATGCAATAAGGTATAATTTACCTTAATTATTTCATTATCCGATTATTACGTTTAACGTAGAATCCGAAATATTGGTTTTTAACTTAAGAAAACGGTTTAAATCATATATAATTAATATTAATTCGTTAATAATTATATTTTTAATACTTTAAACTGCCTTTTTTGTATCTGGCGTCCATTTGAACTTTTTTTTTCTTTGTAAAATTCGTTAAAGGTATAATTATTTTATTAAAGTTTCGAATAAATTTTTTATAATAATTAGCAAATCCAAGGAATACCTGTACTTTTTTAACCGTAATTAGCATTTGCCATTTTATGATTATAGCGATTTATTTGGAGTTTATCCTAATATATCCTAAGGTAATAATATATTTCAAATATTTCACTTTTTATATATGGAATTAACTTTTTTCTACATTAATAAATAATTTTGCGTCCTATAAAGTTTAAAAAACTTTATAAACGTATTTTACGTATATTTTTTTGTTTTCGAAAAAATAAGAATATCGTTAAAATAACAAATAACGAAAATATTAAGGTATTTTCGTAATATATAATTTATTATCTGCTGAAAAATTGCTAATACGTTCGTAAATCCTATTAATATAACTAAATACTTAAATAATCCGTATTTCGTTTTAAAAGTTATTTTCTATTCGTATTTTTTATTAATCTTAATAAAATTATATTTATTTTTGAAATTAAATATTATAAATTATTTAACTTTATAAAATCGGTTTTTTATTTCCGTAATTAAAAATAATAATATTCAATTTTTAATAATAATATCGTTTAATTATCGATAATTAATTATAAATCGTAATTTCCCATTTTTTATGTACGAAAAATATCAGATATTTTATTAATAATTTCGAAGATTAAATTTATCCTTTTTATAGCCGATTTTCCAGGTATTTTTTAAAAGTACGTAACTTGTTTTTATTAAGATTATAAATAAGATAAAATTTTGTCGAAAATTTTTCTTTAAGGATTATCTTATAATTTTATTTATTATGTTTTAATAATTTCGTATCGAATTTCTTTTTGAAAACCTACTTATATTCATAATATTGTAATAATATATTAATTAGATTTTCTAACTTTTGGGGCTGTTACTTTTGTTATTCCAGATTGTTATTTAATTACTTTAATTTCGCTTTAACGGTAACAATAATACGTCGTATTTTTCTTTAATGCCCGTTTTTTTTTGTATTTTATTCCCTTAAATAATAAGATATTTATTATATTTTTATATTTGCATTCGTTATCATTATCGATCGAATATTAAGATCTTAATTTTTTTTGTTTATTAATAAGAAATAAAACGAATTTTACTTGGCCAATTTCTTTATTAATTATAATTCCGTATTAGCGTATCCATAATAATCTTAAGATCATATCGTAATTCCCGAATAAAATAATATCGAAATTAACCGTTTAATATTATCCTTTAACAAAAATCTTGAAATAATTAATTTTACGTATAATTTTTCCATTATTATAAACAAATTTTTATTTTTCGGCATTCGTTATTATATAAGGTTTTAACTTATATTTTCATGGCAGTTTAAATTTATTAATTTTATTTAATATAATATAATTTCCGCCCAAAATTCCGTAATTTATTATTACAATATATTAATACGTTCCGATTCGTATTTCTAAGGTAATAAGGTCGTTAACGTCTTTTATTGTCACGTTTAAAGCTTTTCTTAGGAATTCCTTTTAATTCCTTTAAATTTCGTTATCCTGCAGCTTTTTTATAAGTAATTTTTTTCTTTTAACTTTTATTTAAGTTTATCGAACTTTATTTATATTTCTTCGTTTAACGCGTTAAGCTGTTTTATTTGTTACTGTTATCGGCATATTATTCCTTCGAACCGTATTAATTGTTCCTAATTTTGCTGTAATTCTTTTTTTTATCGAATAAAATTTTTTTTATATTTACGATTATATTTTATTATGCGTTATTTTGGTTATCGTTTTAAAAATCTTTTGTAAATTAACGTATTTTTTCCTTAATAACTTTCCTTTTATAAGGGTCGGCCGTAAATACCAATTTAAAATAAAAATCCGTAATAACTTTTTAATAATGCTTTTTTATCGTACGTTAAATTAATTTCTTTTCCGTTTAGTAATTATACCATTTATAATAATAAAAGGGGTTTTTTTACGAACATTATTTTCCTTTAGGCCAACTTTTTATTTCGGCTAATTATTAAATATTTCCTAGGGTTATGGTTCGAAACTGTCGATATTATTACTTATTATTTTTGTTATACCCGGTACGGTTTGGAAAATTAAATCCTTCGTAATACATGCGGATAATATATACATAAATATATTATTTCTATTTTTCGTAATCGGGATATTTTCGTTATTAATAATATATAACGTATATCCTATTATATTAATTAGGTATTCCGGGGTAAAATTCTTTTGTTTAATCCCGGTACTTATATAACTATCCTTATAACGCTTTTTATTATATTCGCGATATTTATCGAATTAGCTTTTTGGCTTTTCGCATTTTTCGTTAAATCTTTTATCGTAATAGTCCCGGTTGGACTTTTTATTATAAACCTGATATATATTTAGCTTAAATTATATTAATAATTTTGCTATTATTTTCCTAATTATTTCTAGATTATCCCTCCGGTATAAAGGTTTAGTTATCCTATTATGGCTTTTTGGGCTTTTTGTCCTTATAGGCCTTATATCCTATTTTGCTATAATTAAAATATTTAATCTGGCTCCAATTTTATTTGTAAGTAACGCCAAGTTCCATAGGTCCTGGCATTATTCCGTAAAAAGTAAGGGGTACGTTTCGTTTTTTCTCTTAATTAGATTTATATCCCGAACGTAAAATGTATTATTTTTTTGTCGTTTTTTAAACTATCGATTATTAATTTTGATTACTTTTGCAATATACCGGTCCAGGGTAATTAATTGCTTATTCCGAATAATCTTATTTTTTATATCGTTTTTTAGCCCTTTATAAAATATATTAATAAAGGCGTCGGCTTTGTTATTTCCTTATCTTGCCTTAACTGCAAAACTTTTAAAGGTTACGGCGTACTTAAATGCAAATTTCTTTTATTAAAATTGTAAAAGTTATTAAACCGTTAATCGTTTTTTATCCGGATTACCGAAATTATCGCGTACTTTGTTTTTAAAATTGGTATAAGTTAAAAAGATTTCGTTAATAAAATTTTTCTTATTTGCTTTTTTTATTTTTAAAAAGTTTCTTATAATAAGTTTAAACCAATCCGCCGTATCTCCTATTAGGTATATTCTTATTGTTAGGATTATATTCGCTGGGTTATTAAAATCTAAAAAGCGAAAATAAATTCGTGCCTAAGTTAAAAAAGTTTAAAAGTTACCTTTTTTATTGTAAGGTTCTGGTTTTTTTGGCTTTATGCGAACGAAAAAGGGTTGGGCAAATGGCATAGCCCTAAGTTGTCGAACTTTTTTCTCCAATTCCCAAATTCGAGCCTAAAGCTGTTAAGTAAGGGTTTCCTAAGTACTAGTTAACATCTTAATAATATTGAATATTGCGTAAAATTTGACGGTATTACTAAACAAAAGTTTGTAACGTATGACGGCTAGGCGGTTTAACCAATTATTAAACTTTAAGTCGACGGGTTTATATTAGCAGAAATATCGTGGGAATTTAAGTAATAAATACAGTAATGTATTATGTCTTGTAATACCAAAGGTACCTTAAGTAACGATGTTATAATACAAACATTTAGTATTAATAAATGTTATAAACTGAAATTATCTAAATTATAAAATTAATAAATATTTTTATACCTAATTCTTTTTATCTTATTAAGCCTGGCTTTAAAGGTTTTACGATCGATCCTATCGAGCCATCACGTGATTTGACCTATATGGCTTAGTTATTGTTGCGACCGTTTCCTGAGGCCGCAGCCCGTTAAGTCATAACACTTTCCAAAAATACGTAATTTATTTTTGTTAAAATTATAAATAAGGTAAAATTTCGTTAAAAACTTTTCCTTAAGGATTATCTTATAATTTTATTCGTTATATTCTAATAACTTTATATTAATCTCCTTTTTGAAAAGCTGCATATATCTATAGTATTATAGTAATATATTAATTAGATTTTTTAATTTTCGGAGCTATTATTATAAATCGTTATTTAATTGCTTTAATTTCGTTTTAATAATAATAATAATACGTTATAGTTTTCTTTAATGTTTATTTTTTTTATAATTTATCCTTTTGGGTAATAAGGTTTTTATCGTATCTTTATGGCTGCAATTATTGTCATTTTCGATCGAATATTAAAATCTTAATTTCTCTTTTTTTATACGTAAATAAGGTATAAGATAAATTTTACTTAGCTAATTCCTTTATTAATCAAGATTTCGTATTAACGTATTTATAGTAATCCTAAAATCATATGGTAATTCTTAAATAAAACGATATTAAAATTAATTATTTAATATCGTCCTTAAACAAAAATCTCGAAATAACTAATTTCGCGTATAAATTCTCGTTATCGTAAGCGAATTTCTAACTTTCGATATTTATCGTTATATAAGGTTCTAATTTATATCTTTACGGTAATCCAAGTTTATTAATTACATCTGGTAAAATATAATTCTTACTTAAAGTTCCGCAATTTATTATTATAATGTATTAATACGTTCCGCTTCGTATATTTAAGATGATTAGATTATTAACGGCTTTTATCGTTACGTTTAAAGCTTTTTTTAAAAGTTTCTTTTAATTTTTTTAGGTTTTGTGATTTTGTAGTTTTTTTAAAAATAATCTTTTTTTAATTCCTATTTAAATTTATCGAACCTTATTTATATTTTTACATTTAGTATATTAAACTGCTATATCTGGTATTATTGCCAGCATATTATTTCTTTAAGCTATATTAATTATTTTTAATTTTATTATAAGTCTTTTTCTTATTAAATAAATTATTTTTTTATATTTACGATTATATCTTATTATATGTCGTCCTAATTATCGTTTTAAAGTTCGCCTATAAATTAACATATTTTTTAATAACTTTTTTATATATATTGAATTAATTCCTTTTTCATTTGGTAATTATATTACTAATAATAACAAAAAAGGTTTTTCTACAGCTATTACTTTTTTAAGCTAGCTTTTTATTTCCGCCAATTGCTAAATATTTTCTGGGGCTATAAATCGAAAATATCGATATCATTATTTATCGTTTTTGTCATTTTCGGTACGGTTTAGAAAATCGAATCCTTTATATTATATGCAAATAATTCGTCCGTAAATATGTTATTTTTATTTCTTATAATCGGGATATATTCGTCGTCGACAATATATGGCGTATATTCTGCCGTATTGATCGGGGGTTCCGAAACAAACGTTTTCTGTTTAATCTTAGTACTTGCGTAACTATCCTTATAATGCTTTTTATTACATTCGCGATATTTGTTAAGCCAATTTTCTAGTTTTTCGTATTTTTATTGGACTTTTCGTTTTAGGAAACCTCGTATATATTTAGGTTGAATTATCTTGATAAATTTGCTTTTGTTCTTTTGGTTTTTTCTAAATTGTTTTTCGGGTATATGTTTCCAATTATTTTAACGGGGTTTCTTAATTGCCTTATATTGCGATACCTTATATCCCATCTTGTTATAATTAAAATATTTGGTCTAGTTCTAATTCTTCTTATAAATAATTCCTAATTTTATAAACCTTGCTTCCGTACCGTAAAAAACGTTATTTTGCCGAAAAGCATTAATATTAGCTATATATCGGGATTTATTATTATTTTTTACTTTAATACCTTTAATTGTCAATTACTAATGTTAACTGTTATAACGATATAACCTAATAAATAATTAGGCCGATCGAACTTAAAAAACTCCTTTTGTATTTTCTTTTTTTTAAGCCGTCGAAAAACTTAACTATTAATATTTTTTACTTCTAATTTAATTTAAAAATTAGTTGAACGAACGTATTACCGTAAATAAAAACTAATCCTCTTTATCGTAATTGCTAGATTTATATTTCGGTTTTTATTTTTTCGTTTATTATTCCGAAAGTTTTCGTTAATATTTGTTTAAATTGATCGTAATTGTTATAAATTCGCATTACCTCCGGGTTTTATTTTTCAATTAACAATATAACGTAATTTCTTATAATAAACTTAAACCAAATAATTACGTTTCCGGTAAATCGTCCGATTACGAATTTCATTCGTATAATAAACGTAATAAATTAAATAGAAAAATACCCGATATATATTCGGTATTAAATTAAAAACTGTTATAGCTTAATTAAGGTTCCGTTGAAAAGTTCTGGTTTAAAAAATTTAAAAACTTTTCCCAGTTCCTTGGTAATATTTAGCTAAATAACTTGGTTCGCTTAAAGTGGTTTGCCGGTTTCGGAAATTTTTGATTTTTTTAAGCTTTTTATGGGCTACTTAAAGAGATATTGTAAGGTTATTATTAGTTTTCCTAAGTTAAATAATGCGTTTATTTATAGTATCCAGACTTCGAAAAACTTTTTCACGAAAAAAAAATAAGGTTTTTCCTTTTCTTTTTCGGATTTTTTTCTAATATTTGGGTTATTAAGGACTTAGTATGTAGGCTTTTTGAGTTGTTTGTTAATAAATATGGTGTTAGCGATATTGCTCAGAGTTTAACGGTATTACTAAACAAAAACTTATAACGTATAACGGCTTAAGGTTTAACTAATTATTAAATCTTAATCGTACGAGTTTCTGTTGGCCAAAGTATTATAAGACTTTATAGCAATAAGATAATTTAATTACATTTTTTAATACCAAAGATGCAAAATGTTATGACCTAACGGTCTTGGCTTCCTCGCAGACGGTCGGGGCCACGAAAAGATAAAACCCCAACTATCGCCAAGAAATCACGTAACCGGCTTAAAGGTCTTAAGGTGCCAAGCACCTTAAGCCCCTTAATCCGGCAAAAGGGCTTAAAGGGCTTAAAAGGCTTAAGGATTTAAGCCGTTTAAGCACTTTAAGCCAGGACGAAGATATATACGTTTATTATTTTTATAATTTAAATAGCATTAGCTTGCAATATAATATCGCTACCTAAGGTACCTTTGGAATTACGAAACGTAATACGTTACTGTATTTATTACTTAGATTCCCACGATATTCCTACTAACATAAACCCGTACGACTAAGGTTTAATAGTTGGTTAAACCGCTTAGCCGTCACACAAAAGTCGTATTGCAAACAATTAATATTAATAAGTATTATAAGCTGGTATTATTTAAACTATAGAAATAATAAGTATATATATTTTCGTTCTGCCTTAAGGCGTTTTGAACTGGCTTAAAGATATTTAGTTAATTAAGTCCTCTTAAGCCCCTTTAAGCCCTCCATGGCTTAACTGGCTTAACGTCTTTGACCCAATGATAGCGTTTAAGCCCATTGAGCCAGTTACGTGACTTCTTGGCGTAGGTCGGAGCTGGTTTTCCCTGGGGGCCCGACCGTCCGTAAAGGGCCAAGACCGTTAGGTTATAACACTGAAGGCCATGATTTGTCGGGACGTAACACTTCTTTTTATCGTTTTAATAATATAATTTTATAAACCAAAACCAACCCCCCACCCCCCACCCCCGGTTTAATAAGGAAACGTTCCTGACCCATATACTCTATTGATAGAACAATGGGCTGCCAAATATTGCGATTCTTCATCCCATCAAGTTCCTTCCCGTAAAACCACGACTGAGGCAGGCACCTTACAAATAGTTTACCTTACCTCCCTTACCAATGATTGGTGTCCAAGAGCTAACACAAGGAATGAATTTGGCATTGTTCTATGCGAACACCCGGAGGTGATCCACATGGCCTTGACGTTCTTCTCATGCCGCGGTATGGAGGAGTCACTGGGGAGCGCGTGGTAATCAAACTGAGTCTCATCATGGGTATAGTCCAATGTCGCATATGCACTGATCTAGTGGCCCGGTTTACAACCCCTTCCGAAGACATAGAGCCGCGAAGAGCCATTGCTATGATATGAGAACGCCTCTTCTGGCGATAAGGTAGAAATTGCTCCAAGCTAAGTTCGGACCTAGTTAGCCCAGATCGTACGTAGGCTTACTTAAAGCAATGTTCGCGACCATCTCCGGTCTGCAGAAAGCCACAAAGAGTCCCCGTTATAATATACAATGCCTACATGATCACCAAAAACAGATTCTACCACGAGACCGAGCTTTTGACCTAGTTAACCCCAAATCGCACGTAGACTCATCGAGGACCTTGTTCGCGACAGCCTCCGAATGAGAAAGAGCTACGAAGAGTCGCTGTTGGGATATGGCACCGTCCGTTTCATGACTGAAAATCAAATCCGTCCCTCCGCCGTATTTCCGTCCTAGTTGACCGAAATCGCACATCGACATATCTAGCCTCCTGTTCGTGATTGCCTTCCGACGGTGAAGAGCCACGAAGAACCGTCGCTCCGAAGCAACAACCGCCTACACAGAACAGCTAGAAAGCCAATGCCTGGATCTTAAATTTAATGTAGCTTCCTGAGATTGAGAATACACTCATCCACGTCCTTCAGCGCGACTGCCCCCCGACGCTGAAAAGCCAGCAAGAATCCTGCCTTCGTTAAAGCAACCGCTTACGTAGCATATCTAAACGCCTGCTCCTGAGCTGCATGTCACTCCCACTGTGCCAAATCCAAGGATACACCGGAATCATATTCTTATTGCTATTGTCTCCTATCAACATCGATCAGATACAAAGGACCGTGCGTCTAATATTTTCACAAAGTTAAAGATACACTAATTTATACCCCTACTGCGATTGTCTCCTTAACCACGATCATCTACGAAGAAGCCGCACCTTCAAAATTTCCGACGCTTCTCTGACACGATCAACAACGTAGCCTTTGAGGTGGATATCCATTCCACTTCATCTGGCACAATTCACAGATACCCACGCTACACTGATTCCCTCGTGGCTGTCATTGTCTATTTACCTACACTTAGCACCCAAGCGACCAGAAAGCTGGTTTGCCACCTTCTCCTAGAATCCCTGCGCACGTAGCCATATACCTCACTCCCTAGCGATATAACCTTGATCTCGAGATTATTTCGAGCTCGTTGTCCGAGATTGTCTGTTCTAGAATCCTAGGTGCTATTTATGCTAATTTAAATGTGACGGACCCGGCTACGAGTAACGACGCTCATTCTACCGAGGGCACTTCTTATTGTGGACGCTCCTTCCTCTGGCGACACTCCCTCACCGCTGATATCTCTTCCAAACAGGATACAGCACATACCTAGGCAGTTTGCCGTACTGAGTGAAATACAGAACCGCTTTCCCATACCGCTGATATTTGGAACAAGCCCTCTGTACGGCAAACATTTACAACTATGTCCCCCCTTCTCGCAGCGGTTCGATGGCCATCTGGTAATATTACCCACACCTGCCAATGTCCTATTTCATTAACATACCTTAACCTCATCTGCTTTACAACCTATGGTCTTTAATAGTCCAGTTAACTAATACATCCTACTGCCCTCCTCTATCCACCTGTGATCGATGACTACCCCTAATCATTGTCGGAGCTCCCTTACACAATCTACTCGGCCACACCTCCATATTCATACTGTCCGACAATTCCCCCTTGTCGTCGTCGTTCCCCCTTTCTTAGGCATACTCTGCAACACTTCCACATTCCACAACCCTTAACGTCGGTCCTCTATTACCGTCAAACATCTCGCAATTAGGTGTCTTGACAACATTTCCATTCCTATAGTATGAGACACACCTTCCCCCCATCATCGTTGAAAGTCCCTCTTTAGGTAAAATCGGCCACGGTTGCGTTCCCGCAGGGTTGGACGACCACCGCTATTATCGTCGAAGTTCCTCCATCAACAATAATTACTCGCATTATTGTCATATTTCTAGAGCTTGGCAACAATCTCCCATATCATCGTCGAAGCTGCAGCACCTCCGTTCCACCAGCTGTTATACTCAGCATCTTCTGGTACTTAGGTAAGTTCTACTGTTTCAACAGTCATCGAAGCTTGGATCACCCCCTCTAGGGTTTCACCGCAAATACCTTGAGATGGAAGGAGCAAGCACTTAGAATCTCATTGGAAGTCACACCTTTATTTGCACGGGACTGAACCCCACTCCTCTCCAGATAAGTTTCCAAGCACTTTGACCCAGCGCTTTGGCAACTTGCTAAAACATCTTCGACTCCAACCGAGACTTGAATTCTCTTCCTACTCCATCAGCACAAAGATGACAAACCTGCCCCGTAGACTATTTCTTCCTTCCGCATATCATTAAGGATGTCTCACCGAACTCTCTTCCATACATAATATATTACCTCCTGTTAACGACTCCTTCCTAATACCTATCATTCAAAACATCCTGCCAGCCTTTTCATTCACATACAACGTTGACGTCTTCCCTTCATACAGGATACATGACATCCTATGAACCTTTCCTTCCGCAGACAATACATGACATCTCGACGATCCCCCCATACATAATACCTACATAACCTCTGGGTGACCTCCTCCACCTGTAAGTAATGCGCGAAGCTGTCTGGTCGACGATCTCCTCCTTCTGCACATCATCCACACCCTCTCAGCGATCTCTTCCGTCACACATAATACATTATCTCTCGTTGATCCCCTTCATTACAAGTTGTCAACCTTTTCTGTCTGCATCTCCTCGCCCTGTTCCATTTGTGAGTAATACAGGAACCTGTGTTGTCGAACCTCTTCCTTCTGCATACAATACTTTCCCTCTTGTTGAACTCCTTTCTTCTCTATATGACGTTTATTCTACGCTGACCCTTTTCCATACAATACTTTCCTCCTGGTTGACCCTTCCTCCGCACAATATACGAGACGTCTCAGCGACTTCTAACATCATACACAGTACGCACAGCCTTTCCCATCTGTAAGTAATGCGCATATATGTCTCGACGATCTCTTCCCTCTGCATACGATACACATTATCTCGGAAAACTTTCCCTCTGCACAAAATGACTCCATCTTCCATCTCGGCGACTCCTTCCATCTATGTATAACGTACCAAGCTACCCTGTTGACGATCCCTTCCATTTACACACAATACCTACCCACTTGCCATCCCAGCGACTTCTTTTATGTATAATATATTACCTGTGCTATTAACGACTTTTACTGCCTACATATAATACACTAACCTGGCTTGTTAACGTTCTCTTTTACGAAAACATAATAAATCAAATCCCCCTTTCGGTAACCCCTACCGTTAGCACATAATATACCAATCTGGCTCCTTGTCGGTCTCTTCCGTCTACATACATTACACGAACCTACCGTCTTAATGCCCCTGCTTTAAAGAGGTTTTACGTATATTACATTATCCCATTTACTTATCAGCTTCTACCTCTTTGCCGGCCACCTGTACTGGCAAGGCTTGCGCTTAAGGTCTACGAACATTCTGACTATGCAACTGACCGCAAACTACCTCGGTTACTAACCTTTACCTCAGCTACAGTATTTCTACAGAGGCATTGCAGTTATCCTGTCCTCTTTTCAACTGAACATTCTTATTCATAGCTTGTTAAGCTACTTATTCCGCATTACTTTCTTGCACATTATTCATTACTCTTTACTGTACTGCCAATTACGATTTATTAAGGTATAATCCTTTAAAACTTGTTTATAGCTTCCTGCTGTGCACTATTTATATCATACAACTTATCGTCGATCACCGTCAATGACTACGTAGTCGTTCCTATTCTTCTATTTCTTTTAACTACCCATTACCGCTATATCAGCGATTAATCAATTTTTCTTAATTTTCCCCTTCGCCGATATACCTGAATAATCATGTTGTCGACGAAGCGAAAGAGAGGCGGGGACGACCAGGAGACCGGCCCTTCATCTCGCACGCGGTCAAAAATGCATGCATTAAACACTGACGATGCACAACAGCTCGCCGACGCGGATGAGCCAGACCACGAGCCTGACGTGCTTGAAGATAATGCGCATGTACTGGTTGCCCCTGAGCTGCCTGTCGACGTCACTGGTAAGAAGAAGACAACTCCTAAGCGCCCATCCAAGAGTGACCCCAAGGACATTCATCGTGGCAAGCCTGAGCCGTCTGGAGCTCCAGAGGTCTGGGCAGAGAGTCGGGCTGCTCTGTGCAATGCACTTGACTATTTCCGGTCCCACCAAAGCAGCCTCCATTCCCAGGACGGTGTAGCGGTTGGAATGATGATTGACTCTAAGGTCGGGGAGCATGACATGTTCTCTAGTCAAGTCATCATTACTAGCATGTAAGTTGTTCACCCAAGTATAGTTCTAGCCAAGTTATTGACAATGACCAGCGGTGGCGGCTGCGCCCGCGACGACAGGACAGGGGAGATCGTACGAGTCAAGAGCTTGGATGACGGTAACGCGGCGGTTCGAAATTTGACCAAAGCGATGAATTTGAAGCAGGCCGTCGTTGTCATTGCTGGTGAGCCGGACAGTCCCCATGGTTGTATGGACAGAGAGACTAACGACGAGGTAGGCATGGGCAACAAGCTCTGGCCGACAACCCCGCCGCATTACTACAACGTCCTTGACCATTTCCACATCACCGACATCTGGCCAGTGAAGACCTTTAATCACGAAAATGTCGAGTTTGTGCACTGGATGATTAGGTTCGAGAAGATAAATCTCCTCGATAAGTCATGGTGGACCCCTGCCGACCCCGCCAATCTAGAAGAATATTTGGTTGGCGAACATGTCTGTCCTGCACACAAATGTGAGACATGTAGCGACGTCAGCAAAGAGAAGTACAAGTTAGGGTGGACATGCCTGAACAGTCAATGCCCTGAATTCTTCAAATTCAACGGCAAGACCGTCAATGACCAAGCTCACCTCGAGTATACCGACAGCTTCTTGCGCGAGAGAACAGAGTTCCAGTCTACAAGACCTTTATACCCGTTGGTCACAGCGCTGCCGACAGCAGATGAAGATAACGGTTTTGGCACTGGAAAAGTCTCTCGTAATGGCATCGTGTGCCCGAAATGCCGCCGCTGCAGTCGCAGGCTCGAATGGGAGCGCTGGGAATGCGAGACTGACGGTTGCGACTTCCAGCATACCATCCCTTTCCAGACCATGACACCGCAAGACGTGGACGATGAGACACAGGCCTTTAGGGGCAGGCAGTACATCAATACTAATATTGTCTCCAAGTTCGAAAGGTCTATAGGCGGATACCAAGCGGAGGTCTATTACCTTCCTGGAGAGCAGCAGGGCGAGCTAGCTGGATCTGTCACGATCTTCCGCGCAACGTCAGACATTTGCAAGAAGCCGCAAGGACCGGATGAATTATTTGCTGAGCTACAAACGTCTGATATTAGCTTACGTAGGAACATCGCAATGCATGGGGGTAAGTTAATGTCTTCAGTTCGGCATATTATGTACTGACAACAACAGGTCTCCGATCTGAGCAGGTGACATCCCATTTTCAGAGCAACTGGGTAAGCCAAAGCGGTTCAAGCAGCAGAGCCATTCGGAACACTAACAAAGAACCCTCCAGGGAGCTTATTACAAGTTCGGTGTGGTTGTGAAAAGAAGCAAGGGGTTCGATGAGGCACCGGATGCCATCTTAAAGGGTCTGCATCGCCTCACATGGGCTGGGAAGACGGCGATTGATGCTGCCGGTAAAGTCGCTAGTGAGGGAGGTGTTGCGGTTTCGGAGGGTTCAGCACCGGCGGAGTTTATACCTTTCAACGAATTGCTCTCCCTGGGGTACTTCGAGACATCTGTCATCCACGTAAGTCCCTATGGATGGTTAATGTTTGACACTTGCTGATATGGGTTTCTAGTACCACGATGATGGTGAAAAGGAGCTTAGTCCCACCGTGGCAACCCTTTCACTCGGATCACCGGCTACGATGCGCTTTAGGCCCAAGAAAAAAGCGAAGATCGGCGAAAGCAGTGGGCTAAAGAGCGACAAAGGAAACAAGAAGGAAGTGCTTTGCTTCACCCTGAATCATGGAGACATGGTAGTCATGCATGGCACAGGTATTCACAAGTACTACGAGGTACGTTCTTCATCATGCCTATCAAGAGGGGATAGATACTGACAGCGTGGTACAGCACGAAGTCAGGCCGGGCGGGAAATTGCGATATGCAATGACATGCCGTCATGTCCTCCTAGATCTCATGGAGGATGAAGAACGGCGCCTGGAATCGATCACCAAGGGCAAGATCCCTGATGACTCTTACAGATTCACGTACCATGGAGAAGACATGGGCGACAAACTCGAGGAACAGTTAGAGGAAGCTGATGTCTCAACTGGAAGCGGGCAATCAGTTCATAACGGCGAAGAGGGTGATGTCCAAGTCCTAGATGTAGTGGACAACATAGACACCGAACCGTTCACGGACGACACCAATGGAGAACCTGCCATGGAATACACATACGATGAGACTGCTATGGGAGATATGGGAGATATGGAGGAAAAGGGTTTGACGGGAAACACGGATGAAGAGCTCGTTCTGGACGACACAGACAAAGGCTCGGCTATGGAGGACATGGACGAGGAGCCTACTATGGCAGACATGGACCAAGAGTCCACCACAGCTCAGCACGCTTCGACATTGGCTGGGGGATTTATGGACAACATTATGGGTGCCAATGAGAAGCTGGACGTGGATGATACCTTGCTCCAGACACTCAGCAGCGAGCAGAGAGACATTGTGCAGGAGATCTGTTCCAGAGTTGCCTACCAGGTGTCAATGGCGCGACGCCAGGCCCAGAACAACAACTAGTTCTTACATGTAAATAGCTCTTCTTTTCTAGAGAGATGTGTTCGCGATGCGTTACGCTATTGCAATTGAATTATGAAAAACGCCGAATTTGACAAATCGGGCAATGTTTTATCCTGCTTGTACGCACGGTATAATAGCCAACGACGACAGCGACAACTCTGACTTTCCCGATATATGCATTTATTAATAATTCTACCTTGCGGGTATGCTTTCAACCGTTCCTGTTCTGTTGAGTAGTTGTCTATTGGGTATCATTGAAAATTAAGGGGCCATTATATGAACAGCCTGATGTAGTTACTAGAAGCTAACCTTAGCTGATCTCCTTTACCAACTTTCTTACGAGTTTTTTCTGCTGCTCCACACTGAGGTTCTTCTCGTCGGTCTCCTGGACGGCCCGTCCCACGGCCAGGACGGTCTTGGTGCTCTCGCTGTTAACCCAGATCCTCCCGTTCCGACCGACGGCCGTCTCGAAGGCGAGGCCGGCGGCGCCGAGCTCCTCGAGCACGACGACACCGCCCTCATTGGCTGACCGGCGCATCAGCAGGCGGCGCGCCATGCCCAGCGAGACGCCGTAGACCATGCCCATGCCGGCGCCGGCGGCGCCTGTGTTCGTGCTATTCCCCAGGGGCCCCAGGCCGTCGGCCTTGCCCGTCGCCGGCGACACGCACTCGAGCTCCGGGTCCATGTGGCGGTTGGCGAGCGACACGCGCGCGTAGACCAGCTGCCCGGGGGCCAGGTTCGGGCGCGTCTTCTTCGAGGCCGACTCGAAGGCCATCGACGGCAGCAGCGCATTCGACGTGTGGTCCCCCAAGCTCACGTACAGGTAGTCACCCGACGTCTTCTGCACCGTGCCGATCACGAGGTCGCCTTGCGATGGTATGTACTGCGGGTTTCACGGATGCGGTTAGTTGGAAAGTTGCATAGATAGGGACCGAGGGCAGCGCGCGCAGGAGAAGAGGAGTGGACGGAAGAGGTAATAAGGAGTAGGGTACGGGGAACGGGGGATATGAAACGGAGCTCACCTGTCCGCCGTTGTATTCCACCCATATCGAGTTCTTCCTCCAGTCCGTGACCAGCTGGCCCGCCACCGTCGGCACGAGCTCGTTCGGCGGGATGTGTCGGAGGCCCGGGCCCAGGCGCAGCGCCTTCTTGGGGTTCGAGGGGATGAGCGAGTGGTCTATCCGGTCGCCTGGGAGGACAAACGGCCTCTGTTGCGTCTCGGCGGCCATGTCGTCGTCGTCGTCGTACACACAATGGATGGATGGGAAGCTGGTCGTGTACAACGAAAGTATGTGGGGCTTCTCAATGGGATGAAGCTTGTGATAGGGCATTGGAATGCGCATGCGATTGAACGATTTTATTGTGGCTCGAGCGTACAAGGGGGACGGGTGTGGCTGGAGGGGATTGGAGGGGCAATTGTGGCGCTTTCCCAACAAGTGGGCTGGGGGTGCAAGGGTCCATGTCCATTCCATCGGTTGACCGACGTCACTGTAGCTGGACTCGGTGGGATCTCTTTTGCCGTGATAGATACTACCCCTCTCTCTTAATAACATGAGACCATCTCTGAGGCCATTCCAGTACATCGGCAAGGAAGATTCAAACTGCAGATCGTGAAGACCTACAGTCGCTGTCTTCTCATTGGCTGGGCTCATGACTAACCGCTTGGGCTGTCTTGAAGAATTCACGGAGCCGAGTGGAGCTGTATCTCGGGACCTCTGCCGAGCCGGACTTGCTGGCCGGGCAAATCAAACTCCTTCCTACTGATAGGGACCCGTAACTTAGATATCAACCTGTCAGCCATCGGACATTTTCCTCCTCAAACCAAAGAGCGGCGCCCAATAGGACTAGGACCTCGCGACTTGAGAATTTGCCCGTCTTGTCTCTCTCCCATAGGAAGTCATTACACTCGGCGCCCGGCGTATGCAGGGGGTACCAGGAGAACGTATGGGACATTGTTAATGGGGTGATACTTGGAGGGGCACAACGGGATGGCGATGGTTCGGGACATCGATGTTTTCTCAGCATGCAAGCACCAGCCGGTACCCGTGAAGGGGAAATTGCATATCAGCTACACTCCGCGCAACACGGTATAAGAATAACGATTTTGTATAGCTAACGTGGGGAGAGAGTTAATGCTGCTTTATTGTTTTTAAGTGCATCGATATATCTAATCAGCACTTTCAGAAGCAAGTCTGGAAAGTTGGAAGGCGGACGTCATGAGGGCCGATCTTGAGGTGGATCTTAAAAGGTACTTATGAGAAGTACCCAATGACCCCACCGATAGGGGCCCTGCCGAATTTTTTTGGCAATCTTTCGGCCTTGCTGTATTTTTTTTCTGCACCCCCACCATTCCCATTACCCATCTACACTACGCAAACCACTTTCTCAGCACAATTCTACCGATAGAGAACCCTTGGAGTCCTGGGGGGAAAAAAAGAATAAGGATAACAAAGTGTGCATATTCTATATACGCTAGTATCTATGACTGGAACAGGGGCGAACAAGGTCGGCATTGCGCCTGACGAACGAACTGCCATTGGTATTGCCTTTGGCAACTCCTACAGCTCCATCGCCGTCACTGTCGACGATAGCCCTGTCGTTATAGCTAATGAGGATGGAGGTGAGATCTGTTCTAATTTTCCGCAACTGCCTGGAAGCGCCGTAGTTGACCCGTACCGCAATAGACCGACAAATCCCGACCTGCCTGTCATATGTCGATGGCGAAGAGTACACTGGAAACCAGGGCAAGGCCTTCCTAGTGCGCAATCCCAAGAACACCGTCACTGCCTTCAGGGATTTCCTCGGCCAAGAGTATGTTGTATTACGAGAATTTCAGGGTTGTGGTGCTAACTTGCGTTTCCAGGTTCAAGTCGATTGACCCTACTCATTGTCATGCTGCCGCTCACCCCCAGGACGTAGACGGCTCCGTGTCTTTTACGATCCAGGATAGGGCAGGCGACGAACCCGCCTCGACCGTCTCCGTTTCTGAAGTCTCGACCCGATACTTGCGTCGCCTGGTACAATCCGCCTCCGAATACCTGGGAAAGAAGGTTACTTCTGCCGTTCTAACAGTGCCCACCAACTTTTCCGACAAGCAACGGGAAGCACTTACCAAGGCCGCCAACGATGCCGAGATTGAGGTTCTGCAGCTGATCAACGAACCCGTTGCTTCGGCCCTCGCCTACGATGCCCGACCCGGGCAGGAGGTCAAGGACAAGATGATCGTGGTTGCCGACCTTGGTGGTACCCGGTCCGATGTTGCTGTCATCGCCTCCAGAGGCGGCCTCTACACCATCTTGGCCACCGCTCACGACTATGAGTTCCACGGTGTCCATTTGGATAAGATTTTGATGGACCACTTCGCTAAGGAATTCATGAAGAAGCACAACAACGTCGACCCGCGCGAGAATCCGAAGAGTTTGGCCAAGCTCAGGGCCGAGTCCGAGGCTACCAAGAAGGCTCTCAGCATAGGTACTAACGCCAGCTTCAGCGTTGAAAGCTTAGCCGAAGGTATCGACTTCCAGGCGACCATCAACAGGCTGCGGTATGAGACCATTGCTAGAAAGGTGTTCGAGGGCGTCAACCGGTTGATTGAAGGCGTCATCAAGAAGGCTGGTCTGGATGTGCTTGATATAGACGAGGTTATGCTCTCCGGCGGAACCTCTCACACGCCGAGAATTGCTGCCAATCTCCGCTCCATCTTCCCCGAGACTACGGCTATCCAGGCACCTTCGATGAACCCTACCGCTATCAACCCCTCAGAACTGCAAGCCCGTGGCGCTGCCTTACAAGCGTCACTGATTCAAGAGTACGAGGCCGATGACATTGAGCAGTCGACACACCCTGTTGTCACCACCGTCAAGCACATTACTAATGCCGTCGGTGTCGTGACATTATCGGACGAAGGCGAGGAGATTTTCACACCCGTCATTGCTCCCGAGACTGCTGTCCCAGCACGGCGGACAGTCCACGTTGCCGCCCCGAAGGACGGCGGCGACGTGCTAGTGAAGGTTGTCGAGGGAGGCACTCATATAAAGGTGACAAAGCCCGAGCCGAAGCCCAAGGAGAATGGCGAGAAGGACGAGAAGGATGAAGACGAAGATGACTCAGATTTCGACGACTCTGACGAGGAGCCCGAGGAGTTGAGAGAAAAGGTGTGGAAGATGGGCGACACTCTGGCCGAGGCGGCCATCAAGGGCGTCAAGAAGGGAAGCAAGGTCGAGGTGACGATCAACATCGCGGGAGACCTCGCCGTCACCATCTCGGCGAGAGAGGTCGGCGGTCAGGGAGGCGTCCGAGGCACACTGAAGGCACCCTAGAAGGCAGCGGTTCTCAGCCGCGGCATTTATCCCCCGCGCCAATGGCCCGCTCCTTGGAACAAGCATTGACCGAGACTTCTCCCGTCGACTCTGAAGAAACATTGACCGGGATTCCTCCTGCTGGCATCTCCTTGGAAGAAGCATTGACCTGGACTCCCCTGCCGCTTAACTGGCGGGAGAGGCTCTGTCCGTCATGGCGGAAGTCCAAGGGAGAAGGAATTGAATGAGTTCTATCGTCCCAAGCATAAATAGGCCCTGATTTGGAACGGGGTTACCGCATCACTTCGATAAACAGGTCATCCATCTAGGGCCTCAGGAGGTTATAGGGAGCATCGGCAAGAATCGCGATAGACATCAGATAGAGGCACCTTGCTTGGAATACAGGCGGTAAAGTGAATAGATAAAATCCTGTGCCTGTAATCTTGCGGAATTCACACAGGGTGTTGTTGAAGTCGAAGTCCTTGATCGTAACATGCATATGTGCTCGGTATATATAGCTAAGCAAGATTTCTATCCAACACATCTCTTTAGTCGGGTACCCTAACGGACTCTCAATGTCTGCCTGCCTTGGTATATATAGAGTCTGTATTGAATGGATATCTAATATTATAAATTCCTCGAATGCTCCTCACGGCCGCCCGCGTCCTTCCTGGAATGTAGACGCCCCTCCCACCTGTGTCTATCTAAGCATGTGATAAGTGTTCAGGTCGCCTGCGCCCCCCTTCCGCTATGTAGCTAGCCGGCTCTAGCAAGACCGGTTTTTGTCCGGAGTTTCCGCCTCCGATTCCGGATCCAAAAGGGACAAAGAAAATTAATGCTACTACGGATGAAAATATCGTAGGCGCACCCGCGGTCGCACTCGCCTGCTCGCCCCCCTCGGTCGACTAGCTACCTGGCGAAAACCTGGTGCTGCTTCCGATCCGCACGCCGAACCCGCTCGCTGTGCATATAACTATAATCTGTCCGTCAGTATCTCTGTATCTGTACGTCTCTGTCCGTATCTTTCCCGCTGGTGCTCGCTCCTCACTACTGCGCACCCTCAACTACCCTTATATTGGCCGTCTGAGTGGTTCAATGACTTCCATTTCCGCCCGACCCCGCGTGCCTACGCTACGCCAGCTTTTAAACCCATCATTTTACAATCACTCTTATTATGCGATGTCGGACAGCGTAGCGTAGCGAGGGATCACGTAGCGGTGGCGGTACCGGGCAAGTACCACGCGGCGAGGTCCTCGCGGACCTCGTACTCGTCGACCTCCTTCTGGGGACGGAAATCACCAAAGCTCTCGCCACGCCCACGGCTGCCGCCGCTCGCGGGCGCAGGCGCGGGCGCGAGGTTAGCCAGGCTCCGACGGGGGCGCAGGCTGTGGCCGTGGCCGTCGTTGTTATCGACGCTGCCGTGCTGCGACCCCGGCAGGAGAAGCGACGTACCGCCACCGTCTTCTCCTCTGTCCCCCCTGAAAGGCTGCGGGCGTGTGTGTTGTGGCTGGTGGCGGAGCGGGAGGTTGTAGTGGGATTGGCTGTGGTATTGGTGACTCGAAGAAGGCGGGCGGCCGCGGTCCTCGTCCAGGACGGTGAGAGTGCTCTTATTGCTCCGGTCGCTGTGGTTGCTGCTTCCGCTCCGCTGGCGCATGTGTCGCCTTGTCATGCGCCGGAAGTCGCTCGGCTTCAGGGTCCCCTTCGCCGTCGCATCGTCGGGACTCCCGTCGCCGCTGTTGCCGTTGCTGTTCGTACTCTCATCGTCGGCGATGGCGTCCAGGTGGCGCGCCGTCCTTCTGCCGATGTCATGCGACGCCGAAGCCGAGTTTTTATGTGAATTTCTCCACCCGTCGCCGCCAGAGAAGATGTCCTCGATGCACTCGTCGGCCGGCAGCTCTCCGGGCTGGCACGCCCAGCTTGCCGCTAGCGTCCGCCGGTACATGTCCTGGATCTCGGACACGTCGCGGGACTCGCTAAGGCTCGGCAGCGGGCCAGCCGTGCCGGCTCCAGTACCTGCGTCATCAACAGGCTCCGTCGCCGTCCGCTTACCCGCCATGATACCCGCGATTCCACCAAACATAGGCGCTGATTTCAGTGCAGGCGCCACATAATTGCGCTCCCCATCCACCTGTACCATCAAGATCCCGACCTTCAACGTACTGTTGATCCTGCTGTCCTGCATCAAATATCGTCGCACGATGCCCTCTTCCGCTTCCTCGTCCACCACGTCATTCTCCTCGGAGTATAGTTGTTGCTGTTGCGGCTGCTGCCCAGACGGATTCGAGCCTAAAGGGTTGACGCCGGCTCCTCCAGCGTCGATGCTTGATTTGCTACTCAACCGCCGGTGACTGAGGCCCTGACCAACATTTTGCGCCTTGTCACGGACGGCCTCCAAATTCGCGCCAGAGCGCGCGGCGCCTGCGGTCCCGCGCTGGAGGTTCTCGCTTTCTTCAACATATTCGCTGAGATTTAGCCGCACCACGCCGAGGATGATGCGCTCGTCTTTGGCTCCGGGCGCCGCAGGTAGCTCCTGAATAACCTCGAATTCGATGGGGCATTCGGTCAGGTTGTTGTTACGGTCGATGGGGATACGGAGGGGCACGATCTTCGAGTAGCTGTATGTCGCTCGGTGGGTGGCCTTATCTATGGCGGATTTCGCAGTCCGGCCACGATGCTCGGCGTGCATCGAGTGTGGGAGGTACCATTTTACGTATGAACTTCCCGAAACTAAGGGTATGTTATTCAAGTCGTATATGGTTAGATGAAGGTCGAATTTCGGCTGAGCTTTAAGTCAGCTGCGAGGTCATAGCGATGCTGCCATGTGGGCGACGGGTCTAGTGCGAACCTTCCGGGCCTTATTGACTATTGGTAGGCCGCGCATGTTAGCTTGGACGTATGTGAATGGTGACGTAGTAGTCGCAAAGGGAGTAGAAGGGACGTATGAATGGTACTAGCAGAGAGACATAGACGAACGGGACTTTGGTGTGGAAAGCAGAGGATCATGTAAGACACAACAGGTTATTATATAAGAGAGGCTAGAAAAGTTGATACAATCAAGTGTCTCATGGAGACCTTGGGGTCCTAAGGCGCCTCATTGTATATGGTATGATTGATTATAGATATTCAGCCGAGCCTTGCAGAATTCGGAATGCAACACTGGGATGCGGTAGAAAACAACCGGTACGATGGGAAGGGATGGGATAGGAAATGTCTCGCTCACATGGCAAGGAGGGATCCGGAAGGGCCGGGGGGATTTTGCTTACATACTTAAAGATGCCATACTACAAAATATGTGCCGGTATTAGGTAGAACTGGGTGTTATAGCCGCATACAATCAGCCCCCCTCGGAGACCGAGACAGAAACCGAAACGCTACTCCTGGTGGCAGTGCCAACGGTCCATGGTAGGAAGGAGGTTAACAGATGAGACTGACTAAGATGCGACAACTGTGGATAATGACATCAAACGCAGATGGTGAATGGTGGTGTGGAAGGGCGTGGAAGGACGGGATGACTGGAGATTGATGAGTCGAGCAAGAACGAGAGAGAGAATGGCCAGGACCAGATTGTTCTTCTCGGCTCGACTTCCATGACAGGTCGATTGATGAGTACAACGATACCCCGGCCGGCCAAGTATTTCCTGATCATAACGCATCTTCAGGCCGCATACGCACTTGGATGCAAGTGCTCTTATTAAAAAACAGGGGGCGGCGTCCATTAGCACAACTCCACGTCAATTTTACCCGCTGGTGCTTCCATACAACTGGTAGCAGCATTTATTTGATTAAGTAAGCCCAGGCTCCGAGCCAGATACGCTTGACTTCTTCTGGCTGTAGCGGGCCGCAGGGACGTTGCTTCCATGGGCTGACGGGCTCTTGTCACCAACGGCGGGGACCAGGCGCGGTAACCCCCCGAGCCGATCGACCAATTCCAAATTTATTATTCGTTTAACTGCTTAACTTTGGTTAAGCTCCAAGATGCCCCCAACGGCTGCATAACATCATTGTTTGAATGTAACAGGGCTTTCTTTATGCCTATCCAAGTTTCCGGTGGGACCGAAAATCCTTGGCGATCTTTGATTCAGTTGCAAACACTTGACACGTAAAAGGTTCAAGAAGTTCCATTTGATGCGCGTCTACTAATAAAACTTGCAAAGTCGAAGAGTCGGAGGATCAAAAATACTGCCAACCTAAGGCCTGGCATTCGGATGCAGAGTGGGAAATTATACGCGGCTTGGCGTCTTATTCTGACAAGCAAGCTCAGCTGGTGATTGCCGCAACAGTCACTCCGCAGCCACTCGTACCGCTGAGTCTGTCATGCCTCCTAAGCGACCTCCCGAGGAGGCGTTGGCTGCATCGTCAAACAAAAAGACCAAGACCAACAACAATGGCCCTCCTGCATCTAGACAGCAGCAGCCCAAGAATGGCAAGCAGTCGAATAGCGCCTCCAACAAGCTAGGAAAGGGTGCTCAGCTATTCGACAACCGGGCTGCAAATCGGGAAAGGACACGAGAGATCAGAAGCATCGCGGTGCAAAAGTCTGACGCCGCCCCCAAAGATGGAGAGCTTAACGTCCAGTCATTTCTCAATGCCCGCGGCTTTGAGTTGAATGCGTTAGATGAGAGCATGCGGCGAACCAGAACCAACAGGACAAGCCGGGCTTTTCAACGTGTGCCCATTACACTGAGGCGTAGAGCCGGAGCCCACAACCACAAGAGGGTGCCTAAACGGCTCCAAAACAGGGCCAAGAGAGAGATGGAACAAGACAACACGCCCACCGTCAATTCCAGGACTAGGAAATCAAGCTCGACCAGGAGCCGTCTCCGAGCCGAGACAGCGAAGAGACTAGGCGTGCTAGCGAAGCGCAAGAGGCTACGGAAGCTGGAGAAGGCCGGCCTTGATAAAGAGACTATTACGGTTAGGACTGCGAGACCCAAGATCCGGAGGAACGCGCTGAACAAGCTACCGGTTACTGCAACGAGGTATAGAAAACGCCAGCTCGCGAAGACATGGCTACCAACGCATCTATGGCACACGAAGAGAGCGCGGATGACGGACCCCGAGGAGCCGTTGTGGAGGTTTGCGATCCCCTTAACACCTACAGCGAAATGTTATCGGCCTACGCACCGCATCCAGTGGGAGAAAGGTGCTATGGCCTGGGATATGAGCTATATGAGCACTGCCAGCCTTTCCGGTCCCATGAACAGCGTTCGGAATGTCCTTAAAGCGCTAGGGTTGACACACGAAAATTTGTGGAACGAGAAAGGGGCTCGCTGGAGGAACGGCGCTATGCATTGGACCTGTACTCTCAGCCGAAGGAGGCAAGGCACCACACATGTCATCGGACCTGCCACTATCATCTGGAATCCGGAAATCAAGACAGACAATGTCGAGTCTTCGAAGGACTTCAGACGCGTATTCCTCCGATTGCATCCATCCGCTTTCCTAGAGACTTTCGACGAGCTTCTTCGGCTTGTGAAGAAGCAGAATCCACGAGCTTACGTAGAAGACTTCAGACACGAGATCGGAAGCATCGAGATCACGGGGCCCGATTCAACAGAGGCTCTGTTAGGCATCCTAAAGCCATACTCCTCCAAGGTGGAATCTAAGCAGCCTCACGCCGCCAAATTCGAAAAGCTCGCTGGATGCAGAGACCCTGCCTCTCTTCCTCCTGGATCTCTTTTAGGGTTCTCCATACTGGATCCGCGCCTCTGCTATCCTCCGCAGAAGATGCCACCCGCCAAACCTGACATAGATATTCTGGGAGATTTCCACAGGGATCCGCATGTGGCCCCCTTTCAGCTTTTTGATAGGGACGCAAGATTCAAGGCATCCCAGCTTCCGTCTCAGAAATCCCTAAGCCGCCGTAAAGGCAGAGGTGCCCCAGGCGCCAGGCTAGAGGCAACGGCGGATGACCCTCCCATACCCGTCATTTTGCTGGCTTCCCGGCATCCAACGGACTCACAAATACCGGGTACTTGGACTTTGATGCTTCCATGGAAGTGTGTACTACCGGTATGGTACAGTCTCATGCACTATCCCTTATCGAGCGGCGGCAACCCTCTCTTTGGTGGTTTAGATGAGATCCGGCAACTTAGCTTTGAACGCGGACTCCCGTGGTTCCCGGGCGACATGCCTGGCACCGAAGCGGGGAATGCGTGGGAGATGGATCAACGATTGTCTCGACAGAAGAAATGGGAGCGCAGACCGAAAGGGAAAAGGGTCAATTACGAGACTGTAGACTTGGGAGTTGGGCGCAAGGGCGAGATTGGTGTCGGCTGGAATTGCGACTATGAGTTACTCGTCAAACTCAAGAAGAATATGGATAGACATAGCGGGGAGCAAGGAGACGTAATCATGGCCGAGGATGGAACACAAGCGACGCCTGACCCTGAGGCCACGGAGAAAGGGAAGACCACAGAGCCCAATAACCCGCTAGGGACTCTCATATACCTACCCAAGGTCTCATTCAACGCCCACCTATCCCCGAAATCCGAACCCCTAGCGCCAACCTCTGTTATCACCGTACATATCAAGTTCCTCAGCCGCGGGACTCCGTCCACATGCGCCAGGATTTACAGACTCCCAGACGAACCCAAGGCGGCCGTCTCGACGCAAGCCGAAGTGTCGGCGACGGATCCCCCATGCCCACCAAAGGTCGATGACGGCAGGCTGCCCCCCGACCTGCGCGGCCAGTGGCTCGCGCAGAAGCCCAGAAAACAGAAGAAACCCCACGCGAGGGGGACCGTGGACCTCGAGACCCGCACGCGCATGCTCGCACGCGAGCTCCTCGGCCCGCGACCCGCAGCCGAGACCCTCGATGGCAATCACCATCCACTGTGCCCCGACGCCGCGGATCTCGTCGGCTTCGTCACCACGGGGGGCTTCAACCTGCGCGACGGCCGGGGCACCGCTGTCGGCACCCTGTCGGCGCGCGCCGCGGCCGACGAGCTGCGCAGGTACGGCGTCGGCAATAGGGATCACCCCGCTGCCAGGCTCTGCGTCGTGCGGAATGCCGGGGAGAGCGTTGGTAGGCTTGCGAAGTGGGAGTTGGTTTGAGGGGGTGAGGGATGGATGGACGGATGGATGTGCTGGGGCTGTGTAAGGGCGTGCAGAGGTACTCTGTGAGGATGAGCGTTGGAGCTTGCTGTTGATAACACTTTTCGCATCGTTCTCGGCTTGATAAGTGCTCTCCACATGTCAGAGGATGACGATGAGGGACTTAAGAAGCTTACTGAGTGAGTGTAAGTAGCTTATTAAAGTCAACACAGCCTATCACCCCCAACCCTTAAGAGTACTGCCCGTGAGCGCCATCTCGTACTGTATTACGGAATATATTCTGATATGCCGCGCGAGTGACAACAGTCTGATTTCGAAGACCTGGGCTGCTCCGTCTCTGGCTTGTGGACATGTTGCAAGCAATACTTCGCCCGTTTCTCCATATTCCAGCTACGAAGACTCAGATCGGGTGACACAAGTTATCTGCTAGTCTGTTCTTCTTCTTATGGGGTTTACGATTTCATAAAGATGCTTACTACCTACGAACTCGGAGAGTCACCGCCAAAGCGCCACTCCTCTGCCCTGATGGCCTTCGTCTACGAGAAAAACACAACAGCAATGGATGGCCCTCAACCGACGTCTCGCAGCCATACTCCGCTCGATTCCTTCAGAAATACCTAAACGCGCCCACCCTCACCCGTCGTGACCCGCTATGTGTGTCCAAAGCAGGCCGATCCTATATACCCGAAATGCCTCCCCTGAAAACGTCCGAACAAGTCCTCTAAACCGATACCCACCAATCAGGCTTCCTCTGTCTCGGACACGGACGCGGGCGCGGGCGCGGGTACGGGCCTAACGCTGGGCGCTCTCGGAGGCGACCGTCCGTCGCGGCGCACATCGGCCCGAGGCACTTCCAGCAACCGCAGAGGCACATCCCCTTGAGCACCCACGGGCGGAGAAGGCTCCGGCGGTACCCGAGCACGTCTCTCACGATCTTGACGGGGATTCTCCGAATGCCGACGGCTCCTCTCCGGCTGTCCGCCGCTCTTCTTCTGGCTGCGCTTGCGTCCGCGCGTCGCCATCTTGCCGCTGGCCCTCTTGGGCGTTCGCTGGTGGTGACCCTCTGGAGAGCGCACTCCGTTGGGAGCCGGCTGACGAGCGCTGCCGCCTTCCGACCCCGTGTGCCGTTTCTTGCCGCCGCCGCCGGGTTTCTCGCGCTTGGTCGGTTGCGCGGCGGCGGAAAAGCAGTTGCCCATGCTGGAAGAGGGCCTGGGGTTATCGAATTGAGTAGTACTAGGTTATCGTAGGTGACTGGAGTCCGTGGTCTGCCATGATGCAACTGGTGTTAGGATGCGCAGCACTAGGAGAGTCTCTTTGTATGGCTGAATAAGTGCTATTGTATTGTTTCTGGCTACTGTTCCGAGCGATCTATGATATTATTTACCAGTATACACTCTGTGCTGGTACGGAATCGTATTGCCAAGAATCTGTTCTTGAACTGGACTGCGTCGAAGATTCACTGATAGCTATCTTGGGACTGAAGGTTCGCCTTAGGTCCAATCGTAGGTCTGGACCAAAAGATGCCTACTGCAGCCATTAAACTACCAGACAGCTAGGCTTCTCACAATGTGTATGTAAGGTTAGGGCTACATCATCAGGAGCCATATACCCGTTGTAACAAGGTAAGAGAAAGTCTAGAGAGCACTATCGAGATTAAGGCGCAGCCAGACCATGTTAACTGAGCATGGCGCCATACCAAGCTTTGCTGTTCATGCCCTATCCATTGTATAAGTTGCTTCCACCAACGAGCAGGCTGCGGAACATGTCGCTCAAACAGTACAGGTAGGCATCCTCAGGGGCCAGAAGGAACCAGTCCAGTGGGGATATTAACTCATTGAGTAGATGGCTCTAGGGAGTGATTGCACAATTAGCCTACGACTGACTCACTGTTGCTTTACCCGGTCTCAATATTCATAGGAAGCCATCGCTTAAATATAGTAACAGCCCCGAGAGTATCCCTTCTTATAGTCCGCATTGCTGGTGTTCACATGCAACGAAACTCTAGCCACGCGGTAAAATCAGTAAATTAAGGGACGAATGGCGCAGCGCTTAGACGCGCTTCCCGTTATTCCAGTCATCAACCTTCATGTCGTCACCGTTTCTCTCTTCGCTCGAGATGACAATCTGGTCCGTCCTGACTATCCTGCCAGAGGGCTGCATCCAGCGCAAAATACTTTCTTGGCTCTCTGACCTGCCCGGGGCATCGTCGACGTCGGGAGCACGAATATCCCTTGTGCGCTTCTGTCCGATCGTCTCGAGTTCGATATCGTTTCCCTGTTCCGGCTGTCTGGAAGGGTTTTGAGAGTGCGATCTGTATTTGGTGGAATAGTCCGGCATGGTGAAGCTTTCCCGAATGCAGTCCACGAGCGGCTTCAGGATCGGTACGCAGGAGGCTATGATTATCGTGCTGCCCTCCACGCTGTCCCATTATTAGTCTCCGTGGCGGATTAAACGCGTTTTAGACGTCACAAGGGGCTTACCATGTCCATATAACGAGGTTGGGGAATTCATCTGCCATTTCGACTTGAGTTAATATTTCCGAAACGCCGAGGTGGAATGAAACACTCTACTTGCTTGAGAGGCCGGTAGAAGCGACTATCCAGATCAGTCTGCACTTGTATATGGCTACTATAGTTGAACTGCAATTCTGGTGAGGGGTTGATTGGAAAACACGAGTAGTCATCTTACTTACAAGAAACCGACGCCTAACGCAATGCTCAATGCTAGCTTCTTCCGTAGGCTTAGCTGTAACTTTAATAGTACGATGGTCGGGTAAACTGCCAGGTATAAATCGACGAAGGCCGAAAACCCTTTTCATAGTCAGCTGGCCACAGCATGCATATCAACGTCCGACTTCAGAGCACTTACCCCCCGTGTAGATATCGAAGTATGCCTCCGTCCAGGGCCTGATGCAGTGCTTTACCGGGTGGGAGCTGGTCTCATTCTCGGGGCATCGCTGGAACAGGAAGATGGCGGCGACCACCATCTGAATGAAGCAGACCCCGGTCAGACACCACAGGAATACTCGATGTGCGCGCGATGGGCATAATATGCGAGTCAGGAGCGCCACGATTGCGAGCTTTGGCACCGCTAACGATATTATGCCCGGCGCGAAGCCGACCAATGACCAGTAGATCATACGTGCTGCTTCTTCCGGCACCAACATGGCTATTTGCTTGCCGTTTGCGGACTGCACCGACTTGGCATGGAATCCGACGGCGAGCCAGGTGCATAACTGCGAAATTGTCTCATCAGCCTCGATGCTTGATTTGGCGGGTAGAGAGAGAATAGGGGACACAACTCACGACCGAGATGGCTACCAGGTAATCATCGAGCAGCAACTTGCCCAGAAACTTGCCCCTGACGAAAAGCCGAGCAGCGGCGAAGACAGTACTCAGGGCTGTGACTGCACATATTGTACCAAGGAAGACGGCGGCCTTGTTAGCTGAAGAACGAGCCTCCGCGGTCACTCCTTCCATGCCTAATATTGGTTGACGGCGGGTATTGAACTGTATGAGGACTAGGCATTTGAGACCGAGCCGCAAAACGGTACTCTCGGACGATAAGTTCTTGATGATTTATGAAGCTGATACTGAGTTCATACCCGTGGTATGGAGGAGTGGGAGCGGACCGTATATACGCTTCGTTCTCCCGGGTCACCTATTAGCCCTTTTGCACTTCACAGTGACATTCAAGGTGGCTAAAGTAAGTGATAGGCTCGTGAGAGGTATCGCCTAGAATCAAGAATTTTCTCTCAGGGGATAGACCCCGGTTATTTCGGGACGATGACCAGGGACTTTCGGAAGTGCTTCGCTGCCTTATGCAGAGTGCGGTAAGTTCTCGGTCCGCAGCAACCGGAAGCCTTTCATATATGCGGGCTAGCCCCTACGAAATTATTACCCTGATTTAGTATAACCTTGGGCGTGGCTGAAACAATACGTAAGTGTGTAGAGTACTTTGCTATTTCCTATGCTTTAGCTCGTGGCTGCGTGCAAAATATAGCAAGGGTATGATAGGTTGACCACCAAGCCACTGTCATAAGTCTGGATGATCCTTCCGTTTCTTGGTATTCGAGGAGCGGCTGTGATGTGGTGTGTTCTAGACAGATACCAGGATCATACTTATATGAAAGCTATCGACCCCAGCTTCCACGTCCACGGGCCCGGGTCTTCCTCACCAACCCGTATGGGTAAGGCAAATATACCAAAACGCAGACAATACGTGAGGTCTCGCAGTAGAATTGACTATATATTACGTTATTGTTAGTAATGCAATAGCGGTGTCGCTTTTGCCGCGCGAGGAGAATGTTCATTACTATTTATATGAAAACCCGTATTTACTAGTTGGGTAGCGGACGGAACGATAACCCATGGATATCTACAACTCGATCCCTCGGCATTTGGAAGGTCTTGTCTTCTTGGTACGTGCCCTCACCCCCCTATGAGACTCCGATATCACACACTAAATCATTTACAGCTGAAGAAGAGTATGGTGTCGGGTTGAGCTCAAGAAGGTCTTAATTGAAATAAGCGAGGTGATGAAGCCTCCTTGGATACGTGTAAGTACAGCGTAAGCTGTGCGGAAGCGATACGCGGAGGCGGCTTATATGTAATTTGGCTAGTGGCTGATCTATTGAGCCTAACCTCAGCCACTATTCAGTTACTGACCCTCGGTTCTCGCACCCCCACGAACACTCACAAGACAGGCGGGCCAGTTATTCTGACCACGTCGAATCGTTAATTAACCGGGGCTAAACGCTTTTTGGCAACCCTCATGGATTCTCATTTCCCCCGCACTGACTAAATGCATGGCTGAACAGGGCTGGTACAACTCTTACAATACCACCATAAATAGCATTATAATATTATGGTCATATACTTAAATAGGGGGCCTTTCGAGGGCAGCCCAAGCCTCCCGGGGACCCAACCTTAACTTTAGTTCCAACCCTGACCTTAACCCCTAACCCTAACCCTAACTAAAACGGCAACCGGCAAATAATTCCAATAAGATTAGATATTAAACCCAAAAGTACCATCCTTGCTTGCTAAGTGCGGTTGATTTTCGACGGCGCGAGTGATTACCGATGGGGTTGCCAGAGAGCGTTTAGCTCCTGTCAATTAACAATTCGACGTTGGTCAGAATAACTGGCCCGCTGACAGGGTGCATCAATCTTGATGTGCAACCGCGTGCCCAGTTACGCCACTGACACGCTGCCTGTGATTGCTTCAAGCCACATCCAGTCATCCATCATAGCCACCTCTTGTTACCGGCAAGACATTGTCATATTCATTTGCTTTGTGTGAGCATATAGTATCCGCAGTATGATTGGGAAAACGGCTTATCAGAAGTAGTCATATGGTGTGTTTCTTGGATACAATCTTGACTCAGGACGCTTTCCAGTGCAGATTCTCTTACTCTATAATTCTGTTACGGCCTAACGGGCTACGGTCTCCAGAAACGGTCCCCGACAAAGACAAGCCAAGAAAAGACAGTGGGTCAAGTCACGTGATGGATCACCAACTCACTGGTGGTGAGCCAGCGAACCGATACAGGATATATACGTTTATTATTTCCATAATTTCAATAACTTTAGCTTATAATAATAATTCGTTATCTAAAACGGCCTTGGTAATACAAAACGTAATACGTTAATATATTTATTATTTAGATTTTTAGAATACTTTTATTAATATAAACTCGTATAATTAAGATTTAATAATTAATTAAATCGTTTAACCGTTATACGTTATAAGCTTTTATTTAGTAATACTGTTAAATTTTAAACAATATCGCCGATATTATGTTTATTAGCAAATAGCCCAAACAGCCTATTTATCAAGTTCCGGATAATTCGAATATTAAAATAAAATCCGAAAAGAAAAAACAAACAGTTTTATCTTTTTCGCAAAAAGTTTCTTCGACGTCTGGATACTATAAACGAACGCATTTTTTAACTTAAAAAGGATAATAACGATTTTACGACGTCTTTTTAAGCCGTTTATAAAAAGCTTAAGGAAAAGAGAAAAGCTTCCGAAACTAAAAAGCCTTTTCAAACGAACCAGATTATTTAGCTAAATTTTACCAAAAAATTAAATTTTTTTTTAAGCTTTTAACACTAGAATTTTTCGACGGAATCTTAATTAAGTTATAATTATTTTTAACCTAATACCGAGCTTATTTTAGGTATTTTCTTCTTTGATTTATTATATTTATTATATGAATTAAATACCCAACCGGACGATTTATCGAAAACGCAATTATTTAATTTGAATCTGCTATAAGAACATACGTTATTTTGCTAATCGAAAAACGAAACCGGGAAATAATACGAATTTATAACGATTACGAATAATTTAAATAAGTATTAATAAAGGTTTTTAAAATACTAAACGAAAAAATAGAGGGGAAAATATAAATCTAGTAATAACGATAAAGAGAATAAATATCTAATTACGGAAATACGTTTATTTAATTAATATTTAAGTTGAATAAAAATAAACAATATCAATAATTAAATTTTTCGATAATCTAAAAAAACATAAAAAGAATTTTTTAAATTTAATTCGCTTAATTATTTATTAAATTATATTGCCATAATAATTAATTTTATTAATTATCAATATATCTAACGTATTAAGGATACTAAAGAAATAGTAATAAAATTCGATATATGGCTAATATTAACGTTATTTAATACGGTAACACTTTTTATAGCACGGAACTAGGATCTATAAAACTTGGAGTTACTTATAGAAAGAACTGGAGCTAAACCAAATACTTTAATTACAACAAACTGGGGTATAAGGCAGCATAATATAAGATATCTAAAAAAACCTTGCCAGAATAACTGAAAACCCGTGCCTAAGAGGCAGTTTAAAGAAAACCAAAAGAATGAAAGCAAATCCATTAATATAATTCGGTCTAAGTACGTACCGGGTCCGTTATGGCAAAAAATTCAACAAAGAATACGAAAAGCTAAAAGATTAATTCGATAAGCCTTACGATTATAACAAAAAGAATTATAAAGATATTTACGAAAATATTAGAATTAAATAGAAAAAATCTATTCTGGAAATTTTAATTCATACGGCAGAATATATATCATATATTATTAACAATAAGAATATCTCGATTAGGAAAAATAAAAATAATATATTTATAGAAGAATTACCTGTATATATCATAAGGGAATCGATTTTCTAAATCAAATCGGAAATAAAAAAAACGATAAATAATAATATCGATGTTTTCGATTTATAGCCCTAAAAAATGTTTATTAATTAACTGAGGCAAAATGTTAACTCGAAAAAAAGTAATACTCATAAAAAGGTTTTTTGAGTTATTATAAATAATATAATTACCAAATAAAAAAAAGATTTAATTTAATATAAAATAAAGAAATATTATTAAATATTTATAACAGATCTTTTTTTATTCGTATTTATTATAAATATTAATATAAAAAAGGCAATTAAAAGAATACGTTAATTTATAGGCGAATTCGAAAACGATAATCTATATAAAGTATGATAAAATACGGTCGAAACTATAAAAAATTCATTTATCTAATAAGAAAAGAAATTATAACAAAACTAAAAATAATTAATATAATTTAAAGGAATGATACGCCGACAATAATAATAAATACAACAATTTAACGTGTTATATACAGAAATATAAACAAAGTTCGACAAATTCGAACAAAAATTAAAAAAAGTTACTTATAAAAAAGCTGTAAGATAACGAAACAGAAAAATATTTCTAAAATTTTTTTTAAACATTTTGAACGCAACGATAAAAGCTATTAATAATCTTATTACTTTAGATATACGAATTAAAATATATTAATATACCGTAATAATAGATTATAGAGCTTGAAGCAAAAATTATATTATATTATATATAATTAATAATTTTAAATTATGATAAAGATATAAGTTAAAACTTTATATAATTTCAAATATCAAAAGTTAGAAATTCGCTTACGATAATAAAACCAATTATACGCAAAAATAATTATTTTGAAATTTGTATTTAAAAATAACGCCAAATAGTTAATTTCGATATCGTTCTATTTGGGAATTACGATATGATCTTAGGATTACTATGGATACGCCAATACGGAGTTTTGATTAATGAAAAAACTAGCTAGATAAAATTCGCCTTATACCTTATTAATAGATAAGAAAAAAGAAAATTAATATCTTAATATTCGATCGGAGATAGCGATAAATATAGGAATAAAAATACGATAAAATTCTTACCACCCAAAAGGATAAAGTACACAAAAGAAATAAGTATTAAAGAAAAATATAACGTATCGTTATTATTATAAAAGCGAAATTAGAGTAACTAAATAACGATTTAAAACAGCAGCCCCCAAATCAGAAAATCTAACTAATATATTACCATAATACTACCGACATAAGTAATTTTTCAAAAAGGAATTTGATACGAAGTTATCAAAATATAGCGAATAAAATCATAAAATAATTTTTAAAAAATGATTTTCGACGAAATTCTACACCATATATAACCTTAACGGACACGAACTATACGTTTTTAAAGAATACTTAGAAAATCGATTATAAAAAAAATAAATTCGACTTTCGAAATTACTAATATAATATCTAATATTTTCGTATTAAAAAAACGAAAAATTGCAACTTGTAGTTAATTATCGATGATTAAACGATATTATTCTTAAAAATCGAATATTATTATTCTTAATTATATAAATAAAAAACCGATTTTGCGAAATTAAATGATTTATAATGTTTATTGTTAAAAATAAATATATCTTTATTGAAATTAAAGAAAAATACGAATGAAAAATATTTTTTAAAACGAAATACAGATTATTTAAGTATTTGGTTACATTAATAAAACTTATTAACATACTAATAACCTTTTAACTGATAATTAAATATTTTCTACGAAAATACTTCGATATTTTTATTATTTGCTATTTCGACGATATTCTTATTTTCGCAAAAACGGAAAAAACATATACAAAATACATTTATAAAGTTCTTTAAGCTTTACAAAACGCAAAGCTGCTTATTAACGCAAAAAAAATAGTTTTACGTATAAAAAGTAAAATATCCAGAACATATTATTACTCCAGGATATATTAGGATAAACCTTAAAAAAACCGTTGCAGTTAAAGAATAACAAACGCTAATTACGGTTAAAACAGTATAGGTATTTTTTTGGATTCGCCAATTACTATAGGAAGTTTATTCGAAATTTTAGCAAGATAACCATATCCTTAACGAACTTTACAAAAAAAAAAGTTCAAATAAACGCCCAAAACAAAAAAAGCGTTTTAAAATATTAAGGATATAATTACTAACAAGCTAATATTAATTATATATAATCTAACCAGTCTTATTCAACTAAAAACCGATATTTCGGATTACGTATTAAACGTAATAATCGAATAACGAAATAATTAAGACAAATTATATCTTATTGTATATTTTTATATATGTTAAAAAAAGCCGGGTTTAATTATAGCATTTTAGATAAGGAATTTATGGCCATTATTATGGCATTTCGAGAATTTAGATATTTCTTAAAAGAAAATTTGTATCAAATTAAGATTTATACGGATTATCAAAATCTTACCCGTTTTATTACGACCAGGAAATTTATAGAACGATAATTAAAATATGCAGAAACATTAGCAAATTTTGATTTTGTTATTATTTATAAAAAGGGCTTAGAAAATAGCAAAGCTAATATTTTAAATTAACGACCAGATTTCGAAAAAGAAATTAATTAAAATTAGCTATATAATATTTAACATTATTGTAAAAATACATTTACGCCCGCGATAAATTACCATAATTCGAGTAGTATTTTTCGATATGCATTAGAAAATCTAGCAATATAACGATAATGTCCTAGAAAACCAAAAAACGGATAAAATACAAATTTTAAAAAAATATCAAGAAGATTTAATACGAAATATATACGAATATTAATTATATAAATATCTAGAGATTTATAAAACTCTAAAACGGTTTCGACAGATAAATTTCTTTTTTAAATAAAATTAATAATATAGAAAATAATCTAGTAATGCGATATTTGCGCTAAAATAAAAGTACGACGATATAAGCCTTATAGAAAATTACGGCTATTACTAATCGCAAAACGATTATAGTATTTAGTTATATTCGACTTTATTATTGAATTGGAGTAAAAGGAGAGAGAATTGGTCTTGATCAATGCGGATAATTATTTTACGTCACGATACGGAATGGGATTATCGAGATGAAAAACTTAATCCGATTATATTAATAGTATTAAACCTCAATAACTAAAGTAACTGAAAACATATTAAGTGGTAATGGTTATAGGTAATGCCTAGAGGTTGAACTTATAGCAAAAAAGAATTTCTTAATATATATTCGAAATTCGGGCTTTCTAAATAGCCAAATATGATTATAGACGTAATACCTTATTTTACTTTATATTTTTTTTCTTACGATAAAAATCGTTCCCGTTTCATCGTAAGAAATAATAATAATTCAACGTTATAATACATATATTGTACTTATATCTTTATTAATTAAACGTTTTTTTCGACATAATATATCTTTTATTGTTTTAAATCAAGATTTCGACCTTATTTTTTAATTAACTTTTTGCGTCAAACTTTCTTCTTATTATCTTTTTATACTTTATTTTTTTCATTATTAATCGCTAATCGACGCCTTATGCCTTTTCTAATCTAGCCATCTTAGGACAAAGTAAGGTTTTAATCGTTTCTTAATCATTTAATATATATTTCCCATTTATGAATACGGGGTTTTGTATGTTTCTGCTAATATAGCTCGAGTACGTTAATTATTAATTAACAAAGGAAATATATATTTTGTTTTGATAATATTATATAATTTGCGCGTTAATTCGGTGCCGTTTCGGGGTTAACGAGATATACGAATATCCTAATCGAAAAATAAAGAAAAATCCGAAAGGTTTTTAGAAATAAGTAATAGACGTTTATTAGGCTAAAAATCTTTTAAGTACGTTTTTATTTTAATTTTTGTTATATAAACTAAGGTACGCCTTAGTTTCCTTTTTATATTTTCGATTTAATATTATTTTTTATTTAATATCGGATTTTTTATTCTCTATAACTTAAGTTTCCGTAAAATAATGTAAAATAAGTAAATTACTTAAATGTCTTATATCTATCGAAGAGATTATTTAAAAGTTCTAGTTTTATTAAGACGTATGGATAGATTATCGAAATTAGCTTATTCTTATTTTTGTTGATAAAAACTTAATATTTCCTTAATTCGATTATTTAAAAAAGTATTGTTAAATATTATAAGGGTACGTTTTGATCGAATATATAAAAGGCCAACTTAAAATCCATGTTTCTTAGTTTTATTAATACGAATAATATTATAAATTATCGTTCAAAGGTAAAAAGAATCGGAATAATGGATGGCAGTTTTTATTTTTTTTTATTTAATAACATATAATATCATTAAGCAATAAAACGATTGGTTTTAAAAATATATACCAGCTTATTTTTTATAGCCTTATACGAAAATACGTATATTAATGCAATAATATTTTTAACCGAAATTATTCCTTGTTGGTAATAAGTATAATAATTTTTTAAAATAATATAATTACGACATTATGTCATAAGTTCGGATTATTTTCGAAATTTAATGATATTTCAAAATGGTCCCAAGAGCGATTTTCTCCTTGGTTATATGGGGTAATAGGTATTAATCGGTCAAAATTAATTTTTTAATTAAGACGAAAAATGGAAATATAAGATAAAATATTGCCGTATAGCTTTTTTAGCATTTTTTCAAATTTTAACGTACCTAGAACCTTGATATTTGTAACCTTATTTAACTTACCAGATATTAATTAATTAATTGTTGAGGGTTTAGCTCAAAATTAATCCGAACCGGTTTTTTAAATTACTTGTTCGGCGACGTCGATACCATAATATATATAATAAAATCTGGATATATAGTAAATAAACAATCGCGGTATAAGTAAATAAGTATAGGATATAATTACTAAATTATAAATAAATATAATATTAAAAAGTATTTAATAATAATAATAATAATAATAAAAGTTAACAATTTATCGATAATATATTTATTATTCCTAATTATTTTTCTCAAAAAATTCTCGTACGTCGAAAAAATTCCGAAAAGTTTTTCAAAAATATTTGGGAACCTGCTAAGAACCTTATTGGCGCCTAGCGTCTATTAAAGAACTTTTACCAATAACAACGGAACTACCGGAAATAGTCATATCCTAATCGGTATTTTTAACGGAGCAATCGGTATTACCGATACCAAACTAATCTACGTGTTACGACCTAACAGGCTCCGGCCTCAAGAAACGGTCAAACAAGGATCACACGGGCCACCCTTCGGGTTACGTAACGGTGATCACCGCCAAGCCAGTGATTATCGGTGATTACTAATGATCCTAAGTGATCATAATTACTACCGGCTACGTAATTAGAAGTAATTAAGCCAAAAGAAAAAAAAGATATATATGCTTATTATTTCCATAATTTAAATAACTTCAACTTATAATACTTATTAATATTAATTATTTGCAGTAATAAGGTATTAAAAGATATAATACAATTATTATATTTATTACTTAAATTTCTATAATATTTTTACTAATATAAATCCGTACGATTAAGGTTTAATAATTAATTAAACCGTTTAGCCGTTATACGTTATAAGTTTTTATTTAATAATACCGTTAAATTCTGAATAATATTTAATATTATTAAAATATTAACCAGTATTTAAGAAACTCTTATTTAACAACTTTAGGTTCGAATTTGGGAATTAGAAAAAAAAATCCGACAAATTAAAATTACGTTATTTATCTAAGCTTTTTTCGCCCGTATAAATTTTTAAAAACCGGAGCCTTATAATAAAAAAAGTAACTTTTAAGCCTTTTTAATTTAGATATAAATTTACCTTTATTTTTTAAACCTTAACGATCTAGCGGATTAGGTTTTAGCAATAAAAATATGCCTAACAAAAAATACGGTTAATTAATTTAAGCTTATTATAAGAAATTTCTTAAAAATAAAAAATTAAATAAAAAGAATTTTATTAAAAAGTTTTTTTTACGTTATACTAATTTTCAAAATAAAATACGTAATAATTTTAGTAATCCGGATAAAAACGATTTGTAATTTAACAATTTTTATAATTGCGATAAAAAAATTCGTATTTAAGTATGCCGTAATTTTCAAAAATTTTGCAATTAAGGCGGGATAAGGAAATAACGAAACCGATATTTTTATTAACATATTTTGTAAAAGGTTAAAAAATAATGTAAAAAATAAGATTATTCGGATTAAATAATTAGTTATTTTAAACCGGTATATCGTAAAAATAATTAAAATCGATAATTAATAATTTAAAAAATAATAGAAAAAAAGATAATACGCTTTACGTTTAAGATATAATAAGTTTAACCAGAAAAAAGAACGAGACGTACTTTTTATTTCTTACGGAACGGCATTAGGACTTATAGAATTCGGCGTTACTTATAAAAAAAACTGGAGCTAAATTAAATGCTTTAATTATAGAAAAATAGAATATAAGGCTTATAAATACAGAAAACCTAAGAAACCACGGCAAAATAACTAAACCCCTATACCGGAGAAATAATCCAAAAATAATTAAAAATAATAATAATAAAGTTATTAATATAATTTAAATTAAATATATATTAAATTTATAATAAAAGGTTTAATAAAGACTATTGTAATAAGAAATACGATAAAAAATATAAAAAGCCCGAAAATTAATTTAATAAATATTACGAATACGATAAAAACGTTATAAAAATAGTTACGTAAATATTAGAACCAGACAGAAAAAGTTTATCTCGGAATCCTTAATCGGTACGGCAGAATATATGTTATATATTGTCGACGACGAAAATATCCCGATTACGAAAAATAAAAATAACATATTTACGAACGAATTACCCGTATGTACTATAAGGGATTCGATTTTCCAAATCGTACCGGAAATAATAAAAATAATAAATAATAATATCGATATTTTCGATTTATAGCCCTAAAAAATGTCCAATAACTGGCCGAAAAAAAAAGCTGGCTTAAAAAAAATAATGCCCGCAAAAACCCTTTTTTATTATTATGGATAATATAATTATTAAAGGGAAAAAGAATTAATTTAACGTATAGTAAAAAAATATTGCTAAAAGTTCTTCCGGATTTTTATTTTCAATTAATATTTATTATGGATTCCTAAAAAGAATTATTAAAAAAGAAATACGTTAATTTACAGGATATCGCTAAAACGATAATTAGGACAATATATAATAAAATATAGTTAAAAATATAAGAAAATAATTTATTCGATAAAGAAAGGAATTGTAAAAAAATCAAAAATAATTAATACAGCTTATAAAAATATTACGCCGGTAATCGCGATAAATATAATAACTTAATGCGTTAAACGAAAGAATATAAGCAAAATTTAATAAATTCAAATAAAAGTTAAAAGAAAAAGGTTATTTATTAAAAAGTTGCAAAATAATAAAACTTAAAGGGATTAAAGAAAACTCCTAAAAAAGGCTTTAAATGCGATAATAAAAAATATTAACAACTTTATTATTTTGGATATACGAATCGGAACGTATTAATATATTACAATAATAAACTACGGAACTTTAGGCGAAAATTACGTCATACCAAATATGGTTAATAAATTTAAATTATTATAGAAATATAAATTAAAACCTTATACAATAACAAATACCGAAAATTAAGAATTTGTTTATGATAATAAAAACATTATACGCAAAATTAATTATTTCAAAATTTTTATTAAAGGATAATATTAAATAATTAATTTCGATATCGTTTTATGCGAAAATTACGATATAATCTTAAGATTACTATAGATATATTAATACGGAATTTTGATTAACTGCGAAATTGGCCAGGTAAAATTCGTTTTACTCCTTATTAATAAACGAAAAAAAATTAAGATATTAATATTTAATCAATAATAACGACGAATATAAGTATAAGAATACGACAAAAACCTTATTACCCAAAAAAACAAAATATAAAAAAAAACGGGTATTAAAGAAAAATACGAAATATCGTTCGATTATTAAAAAGAAATTAAAATAATGAAATAGCAATTTACAATAATAAAAATAATAATTTAAAAAGATAAAAACTCCAATTAATATGTTATTACAATACTATCAATATAAACGATTTTTTAAAAAAGAATTCGATACGAAATTATTGGAATATAATAAATAAAATTATAAAATAATTTTTAAGAAAGAATTCTCGATAAAGTTTTACCTTATTTATAACTTTAAGGGAAACGAGTTACGTATTTTCAGAAAATACCTGAAAAATCGGTTATAAAAAAGATAAATTCAACCCTTAAAGTTACCAGCAAGATATCTAATATTTTTCGTTCGAAAAAAAATAAAAAATTACGATTTATGATTAATTATTAACAATTAAACGATATTATTATTAAGGATTGAATATTATTACCCTTAGTTACGAAAATAAAAAACCGATTTTACGAAACCAAATAATTCATAATATTCGACCTTAAAAATAAATATAATCTTAATAAAATTAAAAAAAGATATAAATAAAAAATAACCTTTAGGACGAAATACGGATTATTTAAATATTTAATTATATTAATAAAATTTACGAACGCATTAATAACTTTCCAGCGCATAATAAACAATATTTTACATAAATACCTTAATATTTTCGTCGTTTGCTATCTCGACGACATTTTTATTTTCTTAAAAACGGAAAAAACATATACAAAATACGTTTATAAAGTTTTTCAAGCTTTATAGGACATAGAGTTATTTATTAATACAGAAAAAGGTTAATTCCAAATATAAAAAATAAAATATCTAAAATATATTATTACTTTAAAATATATTAAAATAAACCTTAAAAAAACGTTATAATTATAAAATAACAAACGTTAACGATAATTAAGGAGGTACAAATATTCTTTGGATTCGTTAACTATTACAGGAAATTTATTGGAAATTTTAACAAAATAATTATACTTTTAACGAATTTTACGAAAACAAAAATTTAAATAAATATTAAAAACGGAAAATATATTTCAAGATATTAAGGATGCGATTATTCACAAGCCAATATTAATTATATATAATTTAAACCGCCCCGTTAAATTAAAAACCGATATTTTTGATTATGCGTTAAGCGTAATAATCGGATAACGAAATAATTAAAGTAAATTATACTTTATTATATTTTTTTCGTATAAGTTAAAAAGAGCTAAGTTTAATTACGGCATTTCAAATAAAAGCTTTATGGCCATTATTATGGTATTTCGGAAATTTAAGCATTTTTTAAAAGGAAGCTTATATCAAATTAAAGTTTATACGAATTATTAAAATCTTACCCGATTTATTACGACTAAAAAACATATAAAATAATAATTTGGATATGCAGAAAATTTAGCGAATTTCGATTTTGTTATTATTTATAAGAAAAGTTTAAAAAACGGTAAAATAAATGCTTTAAGCAAGTAACTAAATCTCGAAAAAGAATTTGTTAAAATTAGCTATATAATTTTCGACATTATTATAAAAGGATATTTACGCTTATAACAAATTACGATAATTCGAGCAGTACTTTTCGATATATATTAAAAAATTTAATAATATAATAATAGTTTTTCAGAAAAACACAAAACGGATAAAATATAAATATTAAAAGAATACCAAAAGGATTTAGTACGAAAAATATACGAATATTAGTTATATAAATATCTAGGAATTTAAAAAACCTTAAAACGGTTTTAACGTATATATTCTTTTCTTAAAATAAAATCGATAATATAAAAAATTATACGGCAATGCGATATTTGCGTTAGAACAAAAATTTAACGACATAAGTTATACGGAAAACTATAGCTATTATTAATTGAAAAACGATTATGGTATTTAATTGCATTCGATTTTATTACTAAACTTCTTATGTTAGAAAATCTAATTACAGAAATATATTATAATAATAATTTCGTAATTATTAATCGATTTACGAAATTTTCTTATTTTCTATTATATTATAAGGATATAAATACCGAATAAATAACATATATTTTCTTTCAACATATTTTCAATATATACGGATTATTAATAAAAATTATATGAAACGAAAAATCGTTATTTGCATTTAAAGTTTGGCAAAACCTTATAGCACAAATTGGCTTAAATATAAGTTATTTAACGTATTTAAATTATAAATAAATAAATAAATAAATAAAACGAATAAATTAAATCTTAAAACCTTATTTACGATATGATATTAATTATAAACAAAATAATTAGGTTAATAATTATTAATCGCATAATTAACTTATAACATTAGTTATTACGAAAATATTAAAATAATATCTGTAAATGCAAATTTTGATTTTATTTCAGATATTTATAAAAATAAATATAATAATAATCCAATTAATATTAAAATAAATTTTACGTTAATATAATTACGATAATTACATTAAGAAATAAAAATAAAAATAAAATTTGTACAAAATTAAATAAGCAAATATTATAACCAGAAAAGGTTAAAAGAATTAATTTTCGAAAAAGAGGAAATAGTTTTTCTCGTTATAAAAAATATTTAAATAAAAAAACCCAGCAAATAATTCGATTTCAAATATAGTGGTCCATATAAAATCGCCAAGAAAATCTCAGAAAACAATTATTAATTAAATGATTTACCAAAAATTAAACTTTATTTAATTTTTTACGTTTTTTTATTCGAATTAATAGCAGATATAATTAAAGTATATACGGCACAAAATAATATAAAAGTAAAAAACGAATAAATATATAAAATGGAGAAATTTTTCGACATGCGGAAACAAAACGGATTTACTTAGTACCTAATTAAGTAGAAAAAATATCCAAATTTCGAAAATACCTAGGAACTCGTTAAAAATCTTATTAACGTTTAACGCCTGTTAAAAAACTTCTACCGGCAATACCGAACGCGTTCCAATTAATAGCTGACTAGTCGATAACCGGGATATCGGGCTAATTAGCCATAATATGTGCTAAAGTAGTAATTATAATAGCAGCCTTTAATTGTTCCTATTCCCGATATTTTTATTCCTTTAATTTATCCAACGATTAAAGTTTACGTTATACCGTAATAACGTCTTTTAAACGAATTAGCGCCTTTTACTTACGTAAACGAATAAAACGAAAAAGAATTTTTTTAATATTTACGTTAAGCCTTAAAATAAAGCTATTAAAACTTTAATAATCGTTTTTCGGCAAGCGTTTTCTTACGTTCTAGGCGTTAATATTTGCAATAAATATTTTAAAAGAAAATAATTGGTACGCCGGTACTATTATAAGATTAATTTCGATTAATATATTTCTTATACCTTAAAACATTTTCTATTATTTTATACCTTAAGTTTTTCGAGAAATAATAAGAGTAAAGCACAATTTCGTAATCAAATTCGTTAAAGACTTTTGCGAAATTAATACGACGAACGGTAAAAAAATAAAAAATGCAACAGATCTTGGAAATAGGAGACGATATAACTAAAAATAAAAGGAAAGTTATTTACCAACCAAAAAAAAGAAAAAGAAAAGATTTTTAAGGGTAAGATTTTGGGGGAAAGAAAATTATGTTACGATCTAACAGGTTCCGGCCTTAAAAAACGGTTAAATAAGGATTATACAGGCCACTTTTCGGGTTACGTAACAATAATCACCGCCAAGCCAGTGATTATCGGTAATTATTAGTGATCCTAAGTAATTATAATTACTACCGGCTGCGTAATTAAAAGTGATTAAGCTAAAAAGAAGAAAGATATATACGTTTATTATTTCTATAATTTAAAAAGCTTTAATTTGTAATACATATTAATATTAATTATTTACAGTAATAAGGTATTAAAAGACGTAACACGATTACTGTATCTATTGCTTAGATTCCCACGATACTCCTGCTAACATAAATCCGTACGACTAAGGTTTAATAGTTGGTTAAACCGCCTAGCCGTCACATTACGGGACCAGCGAAAGGAACCAATACGGCCATAGAAGCCTTGACGATAGTCTGCTCCTAGCGTTCTTATTTCTTCAGTTCCTTAAATGATTATAATTCCTATTATATCATTTTTATTCCTTTTAAACGAAAAAAAAACCTTTTATTTCCGAAAACGGATTAAACGCGCGATAACCTTATTTATCTTTTGCTGATAACGTTTTTGTAATTCTAAAAACGTTCCTTTACAAAAATCTTTTTTCGTTCTAAACGTTAATTTTCGGCGCAAATATTTTCTAAAGAGGAAACAACAATGTCGGTTCTCTTATAAGAATATTTACGTTTAACGCAAACTTTATATTTGGAAACGTTTTTCATTATTTTATATTTTTAACTTTTAAAAAAATATGAAAAGTACGATATAACTTTAAAATTAAAATAGTCGAAGATAAAAAGCAGATTTTGTCGACAAATAGTAAAAGAAATCTAACGACAACTTTTAGTAATACGACCCGATATCGTAAAAAACCGGTAATATTTATCAAGAAAAATAAAATTTTAAGGGCAAAATTTAAGAAAAAAAAGATCGTATTATAACCTGACCAATTCCGGTCTTAGAAAACGGTTAACAAAGATAATACGAAGTACCGTCCAGGTTACGTAACGAATATTTAACAAAACTCTGCTAAATACGAATAATCGGCATTAAGTAACTGTTTAACAAAATATCGCTAAGCATAATTAAGTAAAAATAAGTAATAATACTAAAATTAAATATATATATATGCTTATTATTTTCATAATTTAGATAATATCAGCTTATAATAACAATTTGTTACCTAAGACATTTTTAGTATTACGAAACGTAATACGTTATTGTATTTATTGCTTAGTTTTTTATGATATTCCTGCCAATATAAACCCGTACAACTAAGGTTTAATAGTTGGTTAAACTCCCTAGCCGTTAAAACTTACTAATATAAATCCACCATCTAGTAGCTAGTAGGAAACGCCAGATGAAAGTAACCTAATACATTCACTTCTTGAAATCTGCTCTACGACTGGTCGGAGATCATCTTACCCAAGCTTACAACTGTCCATTATCTTACAAAACGTTGTTTTTGACTTAACAAAGTTTTTTTTTAAAAAAAACTCGAAATAAAGATTGTTTTTACCAGCTGAATTTTAAAAAACAGATGTGGATTTTTTCTGTTTTATAAAATTAATTTAACAAACTTTGCAAATAATTACTTTCGTAATTACATAATAAAATATAACGTATTTGCCGGGCCTTTACGGATACCAATTATTTAATATAGGAAAATATAGATATTTTTTTTATTTTTTTATTAAATGTTATAAACGAAAAACGAACGAAATTAAATAATAACGATACGTTTATTTTAAAAAGTAATTTCCCGCTTAAAATTGCGAAATTTTTAAGGGTTTTAGTTTTAGCTCTTAGTTAATTTCTATAATATAAGAACAAAAATTAATCGTTAAATTCCTGAAAGTTTCAATATATTGTTTAAATCACACTTTATTTAATTCTGTAAATTTACATTATACTTAATCGGAAACGAAATATTTTGTTAAGACGTTAAAGAAGTTTTGAAAATTAAACGTTTTAATTTAAATATAAACGGAAAATCGAATCCTGTATTATTAATTAAGTTTTATATACCTTATTTTAATAAGGCGCAAAATCTTGTAGTATTTTTCGCCTATTATAATAATAATACTTAATTTCTAAAAAACGAATTAATTTTTCAATCTTTCAAGTAAATCTTAAATTAGATGTTTTTCGATTATTGTGGTAATTTAAATGTTTTTAAAGATTTTTCTTTTTATTATTACGTTAATTTAAATGTAAATATTGGCATAGTTTATTTTAATTTTCTAAATGTTTTGACCTATTTTTAATACTTTTTAGTAAAACGTTTAAAATTTATTTCGCATCCTTTTTTTAGATTATTGGTTTTCTAATTTTTAAGAGCTTATAAATTAGTATCACTTTATTCGAAGGTTTCTTATTTAACAAGATTTGCCTTTGGATTTGGTCTTACTTCGAGCGTTGATATCGGCAATATATTATTTAAATAATACGATCGTCCGGATACTTTTAAAAAGATTTATATCGGAAATGTTTAGATTAATAAGCTAATAAACGTTACGCGACAAAGTATTATAACGTAAAGCGAAATATTAGTTAAAATAATTAAAACAATTTTTAAGGATTATATCTCTAGATATAGGATTACCCGATATATTAATAAGAATAAAGTTATAAATTAATAAATAAAAGTTATAATTAACTTAATCGTAATCATCTTGCATAATTAAAGTACCGGGCTTATAACTGTAACAATTAGGTTAATTAGTAAATAAAGTAATATAAAGTATGGGAAGTGATAATTGTTTTTTAAAAATTGAGCTCTAGGAACCGGTAACTAGAAAGCTCTCTATATTGTAACGAACTTGGAGTTTAACCAACTATTAAACCTTAGTCGTACGAGTTTATATTGGCAGAAGTATTATGGGAATCTGAGCAATAAATACAATAACGTATTACGTCTCGTAATACCAAAGGTGCCTTAGATAACGAATTGTTATATTACAAGTTGATATTATCTAAATTATAGAAATAATAAGCATATATATTTTTCTTTTTTTTCGCATAATTACCCATAATTATACGGCTAATAATAATTATAATTATTTAAGATCTTCCTAAATCACTTTTAATTATTAACTTGGCAGTAATTACCGTCACGTAACTTATAAGATAGTTTATATAATCCTTATTTAACCGTCTTTTAAGGTCGAAGCTTATTAAGTCGTAATACGATTTCCTTTTTTCCAAAATCTTGCCCTTAAAATTTCTTCTCTTTTCTTTTCTTCATTTAGTAAATATTTTTTTTTGTTTTTAATTATATCGTTTCGCATTTTCATAATTTATCGCGTTTTTCGTTCTTTTACCGTTCGTCGTATTAACCTCGTAAAAACCTTTAACGAATTTGGGTACGAAATTATACCTTACTTTTATTATTTCTCGAAAAACATAAGGTATAAAATAATGGAAAACGTTTTAAGGTATAAGGAATATATTAATCGAAACCGGTCCTGCGATAGTACCAGCGTACCAATTTCTTCCTTATAAAATATTCGTCGCGAATATTAACGCTTAAAACGTAAAAAAGCGCTTGTTAAAAAATGATTACTAAAGCTTTAATAGTTTTATTTCGAAACTTAATGTCGTTATTAGGAAAAAATAAATAAAGCTTTTTTTTGTTTTATTCGTTTACGTAAGCAAAAGGCGCTAATTCGTTCGAAAGGCGTTATCTTAGTATAATATAAGCTTTAATCGTTAAACGAATTAAAGGAACAAAAGCGTTAGAAACAAAAATAATTAAAGATTACAGTTATAGCTACCATATTAACATAGGCCGCGGCCAATTGGCCCGATACCTTATTTACTAATTAGTTAATTATTAACTAGGACGCGCCCGTCGTTATTAATAAAAGTTCTTTAATAAAAGTTAAGTATTAATAAGATTTTTGGCAAGTTTTTAAGTGTTCTTAGAATCCGAGTACTTTTTTCATTTAAATAAGTACTAGATAAATCCATTATATTTCCGCATATTAAAAGATTTCTCCACTTTATATACTTATTCGTTTTCCACTTTTACATCGTCGTATGCCGTATACACCTTAATTATATCTGTTATTAATTCGAATAAAAAATATGAAAAATTAAATAGAATTTAACTTTTAATGAAAATTCTAATTAATAATTATTTTTTAAGATTTTCTTGGTAATTTTATATAGACCGATATATTTGAAATCGAATTTCTTATTGGGTCGTTTTGTTTAAATTTTTTTGTAACAAAAAAAATTATTTCCCTTTTTTCGAAAGTTAATCCCTTTACCTTTTTTTGATTATAATATTTGTTTATTTAATTTCGTACGAATTCGAATTCCGTTTTTATTTTTTGATATAATTATTGTAATTATTTTGATGTAAAAATTACTTTAATATTAATTAAACCATTATCGCGTATTTTTTTAATAAATTTCTGGAATAAAACTAAAATTTACATTCGTTAATATTATCTTAATATTTTCGTAATTATTAATATTACAAGTTAATTATGCGATTAATAATTTCTTAATACAATTATTTTATTTATAATTAATATAATATCGTAAATAAGTTTTTAAAATTTAATATATTTGTTTTATTTATTTACCCGTTTAAGGTTTAAATACGCTGGATAATTTGTAATTTAGGCCGATTTATGTTATTAAGCTTTGCGAAAATTTTGACATAAATATCGAATTTTTATTTGAAATAATTGCTATAGGTAATCCGTATATATTAAAAATATATTTAAAAAAATGTATGCTATTTGTTCGGCGTTTATATCTTTATAATATAGTAAAAAATAAGAAAACCTTGTAAATCGGTTGACGATAACGAAAATACTGTTATAATGTATTCCCGTAACTGGATTTTTTAACATAAAAAGTTTAATAATAAAGTTAAAATTAATTAAATATTATAATCGTTTTGCAATTAATAATAATTATAATTTTCTATATGGCTTATATTGTCATATATTTATTTTAGTGCAAATATCGTATTATTGTATAATTCTTTATATTATTAATTATATTCTGAAAAAGGAATTTATATATTAAAGCCGTTTTAAAAATTTTTGGATTTTTAGATATTTATGTAACTAATATTCGTATTTTTTTATATTAAATCCTTTTGGTATTTTTTTTAAAATTTATATCTTATTCGATTTTTGGTTTTTTTAGAAAATTATTATTATATTATTAAAATTTTAATATATATCTAAAAATATTACTCGAATTATCGTAATTTATCGTAAGCGTAAATATTTTTTTATTATAATATCAAAAATAATATAACTAACTTTAACCAATTTCTCTTTAAGGTTTGGTTACTTACTTAGGATAATTACTTTATTATTTTCTAAGCTTTTTTTATAAATAATAACGAAATCGAAGTACGCCAATTTTTTAAAATATCTTAATTATTATTTTATAAGCTTTTTAATTATTGTAAATCGGATAAGGTTTTAATAATCCGTATAAATTTTGACCTAGTACAAGTTTTCTTTTAAGAAATATTTAAACTTTCGAAATGCTATAATAATAATTATAAATTCCATATTTAAAATACTGTAATTAAATTCGGCTTTTCTTAGTTTATAAGAAAAAATATAATAAGGTATAATTTATATTACTTATCTTGTTATCCGATTATTACGTTTAATATATAATTCGAAATATCGGTTTTTAGTTTAATAAGGCGGTTTAAATCGTACATAATGAATATTAACTTATTAATAATTATATCCTTAATATCCCGAAATGCTTTTTTCGTATTTAACGTTTATTTAAATTTTTTTATAAAATCCGTCAGGGATATAATTATTCTGCTAAAATTTCAAATAAATTTCTTATAATGATTGGCGAATTTAAAAAATACCTGTACCTTCTTAATTATCGTTAACGTCTACCATTTTAGAATTATAGCAATTTTTTTAAAATTTATTTTAATATATCCTAAAATAATAATATATCCCAGATATTTTAGTTTTTATTTATAAAATTAACTTTTTTGCATTAATAAATAACTTTACGTCTTATAAAGCTTGAAAAGTTTTATAAACGTATTTTACGTATTCTTTTCCGTTTTTTAAAAAAATAAAAATATTATTAAAATAATATATAACGAAAATATCAAGGTATTTTCGTAATATATAATTTATTATCCATTAAAAAGTTACTAGTACGTTTGTAAATCCTATTAATATAACCAAATATTTAAATAATACGTATTTTATCCTAAAGATTATTTTTTATTTATATCCTTTTTTAATCTTAATAAAATTATATCCGTTTTTAAGATCAAATATTATAAATTATTTAGTTCCGTAAAATCGGTTTTTTATTTCCGTAATTAAGAATAACAATATTTAATCCTTAAGAATAATAGCGTTTAATTATTAATAATTAACCATAAATCGTAATTTTTCATTTGTTTTCGGCATAAAAAATATAAAGTACCCTGTTAATAAATTTAAAAATCGAATTTATCTTTTTTATAACCAATCTTTTAAATATTCTTTAAAAGTACGAAATTCGTTTCCGCTAAGGTTGTAAGTAAGGTAAAACTTTGTCGAAAATCTTTCCTTAAAAATTATTTTATAATTTTATTTATTATGTTTTAATAATTTCGTATAGAACATTTTTCTAAAAAATTGCTTATATTCGTAATATTATAACAATATATTAATTAAATTTTCTAATTTTTTACGTTATTATTCTTATTTTCAATTATTATTTAATTACTTTAATTTTGTTTTAATAATAATAATAATATGTCGTAGTTTTTTAATATTCGTTTTCTTTTTTATATTTTATCTTTTTAAGTAATAAAGTTTTTATCGTATTTTTATGCCTATAGTTATTATTATCTTTGATCAAATATTAAAATCTTAATATCTTTTTTTATTTGTTAATAAGATATAAGGTAAATTTTATTTAATTAATCCCGTTATTAATTAAGATTCCGTATTAATATATTTATAATAATCTTAAGATTATATCGTAGTTTTTAAATAAAACGGTATCGATATTAATTATTTAATATTGTTTTTAGATAAAAAATTTGAAATAATTAATTTTACGTATAATTTTCTTATTATTATAAGCAAATTCTTAACTTTCGGTATTTATTGTTATATAAAGTTCTAACTTATATTTTTATAATAATTTAAACTTATTAATTACGTCCGGTATAATATAATTCTCACTTAAAACTTTGTAATATATTATTACGATATATTAATACGTTTTAATTTATATACTTAAAATAATAAAGTTATTAACGTTTTTATTATTATATTTAAAAAAATTTCAAAAATTTCTTATAATTTTTGAAGTTTTATTATTTTATAACCTTTTTATAAGTAACTTTTTTCCTTTAATTTTGTTTTAAATTTATCGAACTTTCCTTGTATTTCTTCGTTTAGAACGTTAAGTTATTATATTTGTCGTTATTATCGGCATATTATTCCTTTAAGCTTTATTAACTATTCTTAATTTTATTACAGTTTTTTTCTTATCAAGTTAATTATTTCTTATGTTTGCAATTATATCTTATTATATGTTATCTTAATTATTTTTTTAAAAAAATCTCCTATAAATTAATATATTTTTAATAACCTTTTTTCTGAAAATTTATAATCAATATTAATTAAAATTAAAAATCTGTAATAACTTTTTAATAATATTTTTTACCGTATATTAAATTAATTCTTTTTCTGTTTAATAATTATATTATCCGTAATAATAAAAAGGGTTTTTTACGGGTATTATTTTCTTTAAGGTTAGCTTTTTATTTCGGTTAATTGTTAAACATTTTTTGGGGTTATGGTTCGAAAATATCGATATTATTATATATCGTTCTTATTATTTCCGATACGGTTTAGAAAATTAAATCCCTTATAATAAATACGGATAATTCGTTTATAAATATGTTATTTTTATTTTTCGTAATTAAGATATTTTCGTTTTCGATAATATATAATATATATTTTGTTATATTAGTTAAAAGTTCCGGCATATATTTTTTTATTTAATTCTGATATTTACGTAATTATTTTCGTAATACCTTTTATTATATTCGTAATATTTATTAAGTTAGCTTTCTAGTTTTTTATATTTTTCGTTAAATTTTTTATCGTAATAATCCTTATTGCACCTTTTGTTATAAACCTAATACGTATTTGGCTTAAATCATATTAATAACTTTATTATTATTTTTTTAATTATTTCTAAATTATTTTTCCGGTATAAGTATTTAATTATCCTATTGTAAATTTTTAAATGTTTTAAATTTATATATTTTATAATCTATTTCGCTATAATTAAAGTATTTAATTTAATTTTAATTTCATTTATAATTAACGCCAAATTCTAAAAGTCCTAATGTTATTTTATAAAAAATAAAAAGCGTATTTCGTTTTTTCCTTTATTTAAACTTATTATATCCCGATTATAAAATATATTATCTTTTTTTTCTCATTATGTTTTAAATTATTAATTATTAATCTTAATTATTTTTATAATATACCGGTTTAACGTAATCAATTTTTTAATCCGAATAATCTTATTTTTTATATTTTGCTTTAAATTTTAATAAAATATATCGATAAAGATATTAGCCTTATTATTTTCCCATTCGGCCTTAATTATAAAAATTTTAAAAATTACGGCGTACTTAAACGCAAATTTTTTTTCGAAATTATAAAGATTATTAAATTATAAATCGCTTTTTATTTGGATTACCGAAATTATTATGTATTTTATTTTCAAAATTAATATAAAATAAAATAAATTTATTAATAAAAAAGTTTTTGTTTAATTTTTTTTATTTCCAGAAAATTTCTTATAATAAGTTTAAATTATTTAATAATATCTCCTTTTGAATATGCTCCTATTATTAAAACTTTACCCGCCAAATTACTAAAGTCCAAAAAATAAAGATAAATTCGTATTTAAATTAAAAAAATCTGCAAATTACCTTTCCTATTATAAGGCTTTAGCTTTCTTAATTTTATGCAGGCGAAAAAGGCTTATACAAATAACGTAACCCTAATTTATCGGATTTCTTTTTTTAGTTCCCGAATTCGAACTTAAAATTATTAAATAAAGATTTCCTAAGCGTTAATTAATATTTTAATAATATTAAATATTATTTAAAGTTTAACGATATTATTAAATAAAAATTTATAACGTATAACGAACTTAAGATTTAACTAATTAATAAACTTTAATCGTACGAGTTTATATTAGCAAAAATATCGTAAAAATCTAAATAATAAATATAATAACGTATTACATCTCGTAATACCAAAAATATTTTAAGTAACGAATTATTGTATTATAAACTGATATTATTTAAACTATGGAAAAAATAAGCGTATATATCTTTCTCTTTTTTAACATAATTACCCATAATTATACGGCTAATGATGATCATAATTACTTAAGATCCCCCTTAATCACTTCTGATCACTGGCTTGGCAGTGATTACCGTCACGTAACTTATAGGGTGGTCCGTATGATCCTTGTTTGACCGTCTCTTGAGGCCGAAGCTTGTTGGGTCGTAACATATATCTTATGGGCGCGCCGGAATAAGGTTCTTCCGGGGTGCTGGGAGCTTGATGACTAACATAGATACCCCTATTCCACGACATCCCCGGAGTTAAGAAGCTGCCAGTCTTAATTAGAAAGATGAAGCGCTTTCCCCGGTCGGAAGTCCAGGGGGTAAGCAGGTGCGATACTACATTTATTTTTTCGTGTCTGAGTGAGTGTTTTTCCATCAGCTCTGGAGGCTTCGTCAGCGTGTGTCCATGGCTAGCCAAGGAGGGAGACATAATAGAACCCTTCCATGGGCTTACAGCCCTTTATCTCATACGGCCGGTCAGAAGGGTGGGTTCTTCCGAGGGGATTCCCGTGCCGACTGAGGACCATGAAGAGTATAAGCTAGTTGAAGAATGCTTCGTCGAGTGCATCATGGCGGAGAACTCATGGACGAGAAGTTTAAACCGCGAGCCGCCCCGGACCTTTGTTCTAGTATAGTTTAACGCTAGATAAGTGGCGTGATGCTTCCAATCTCATTCTCCAGTCGACAGTCGAGCTACCCAGCAGCTACGAGATAGTCCCCAGGGTTCTGGAACGGATGCCCAGCGCGGTGGAGTCTTCCCACGTGAACTTCACGGATGAGAATGCGTGGGCGTTCGGGGTAGCTAGGATAACTAAGTCCCACAGGCCGCTGTGGGTTATGATGCCTTGTAATGTCGGAGGAAGTGAAAAGACCCTCGGAACAAAAAGCTTGAGATCTGCTATATTGGTCCTTTAGCCCTTGGTTAAGGTAGGAGCACCCTGCTGACTTTGCTCGCAATAGCTTGTTTTCTCTTGCTGTATATACTAGAGTCTGAAAGAACTTATTTAGTTATGATTTAGGCCATAGCTGGGAATCTGTATATACCATCACCGTTACCCATGGTCCACTAGCCAGGTGACGCGATTCTCTGAATTGCTTTCCGTCTAAAGTAGAAATCCTGATAGGAAGTGGCAATAGCACTTACAAAGATAAAGCTTTTCAAAGCTCTCAATCATCGTCTGCTTAACCTGCTAACTTGCACATCTGGATGAGTATTGGCCGAGAGCATACCGAGATAGTTATCTGGTAGATCCACACACCATGAGTTGCTAGCTCGTTCTTCCGCTGATAGTGGATAGATATGGCTTCTAGGCATCCGTGTTGTCAGGGAAAATGGTAAAGTCCGGAGTGAGAGGCAGAAGAAGCAGCTCAGCAGGTGGTTCATAGTATGGGTAGTGAATAAATAACCATTAATGCCTGCCCTTTTCTAATTATTCGGGGGCGAAGCCCCCCTATATATATACAAACTGGAGCCATACTGGTGGGTCGCTGGGCCCCGGAAAGGGGCCGCACCTTGGTACTTGACAAAGTCACCCTTTCTACCGTGCTCCAGTCCTTAGGAGTACTATTGGAAGCCCGCGGGGGAGGGGGGGGGTCGAAGGAAGGTAGCCGGTAGCTCGTAATAACCCCTATAAATAAAGGTATCGTAAAATGAAGTTCTAATATAACGCGAAATAAGGTAAGATATTTCCTTAAGTAATTAATTATTTTAATATAAGTTACTTTTTAAATTTCTTTTTTTCAATTATATTTTTTTATTTTTTTATTATTTTTTAATATTAACCTTATTATTATTATTACCCTTATAATAATAATAATAATAATATGTTTTCTCGTACCATATTATGTTGCCGTTATTTCGACGCCATATATCGGTAATCGTCCGGTTTTACCCCCGTTTATGCAAATAACGAATATAAGTTATTTCATATTTTTTTAATTTAGAAAAAGCACCATTATAGTATAAAAACTAAATAATAAATATAATAATTAATGCGGTTTTTTATTAGCTTTAAATAAATACGGTTATTATAAGGCCTAAAGCAAACCTTATATCGGTATATATTAATTTACGCGATACGTTATTTCTTATTTTTTGCGTTATTATTAACTCTTTATAATAATTTATTAATGTTTTAAAGGCCTCCGCCGTTAATTTTATTACGGTAATAGCCGGTAATTTTGGTACTTTTAATGTAAATTATTTAATTTTTATTTTTTGTAACGTTATAATTATAACCTAATTAAAAGATTATTATTAATTAAATATAATAAATTATTAAGGCGACCTAGGTAACCATAAAAAAGGTTTTATAAGGTAAAAAGGCTGCTGTCGTTATGCTTATTATCAAAAAGGCGGAAGCCGACGTTATTATTATAGCAGAATAATAGAAAAGCAAACTCCTTATTACGAAATGCCTAGCTGCCGCCGCCGAAAAGAATATTAAGGCGGTCGACGATATAATCGATTACCTTACCGAATTCGTAATTATACAAAAACGTATCGCTAACGCTTTTGAGAGTATTTAGAAAAAGCTGGTAATTTTTTAAGAGCTTTACCATAAGGTTGTATATATCCCTAAGCCTAGTTATTAATAGTGCCATAACGGTTAACTTGTTACCATTTAAAATGCCGATATCTTATAGGCGCTTTTTTGCAGGGGTTCGATTTTTCCGCCTGAGAACGAGGAGGACGAAAATCTGGAGGAATAGTAAAGAGGTTGCTACTGGGTCGTTATATAGTCTCGTCGTTTTTTTTGGATTTTTAAATTTTTAAATATCCGCCCGACATAATGCCGCAGCTTTGCTGGTAGCTGGCAGCTTATTGCCTAGATAAATGGAATTATTATTTTTATTTTATTTTATTTTTAAGTTTTTTTTGATTTTTTTCGTATTTCCGTTTTATTTGTTTACTTACGTTTTCCGACGACTTTTACGAATTATTCTCGTTATTATATCCTTTTTACAGTATTAAGTATTACTTATTACGGCCGTACCTTTTCTGGCTAAAAGTCTTTTTAATTTTAAATATATTAATTTTTTTCGGCTTTACGTTTTGTTTAATTAGCACTTTACCGTCCTAGAAATAGAATACTTTTAACGAATTTATTAGGAATATATTATATATTTTTTCTCTTTTGGGAATTTTAACTTATAAGCTAAATTATAATAACTTATTATTTCCTTTATTTGAAATATTTTTAAGTACTTATTTGCAAGCTTTTTATGAAGCCGCCGTTAATAAATATTTTATGTTAAAAAATTATTTATTTTACTTTAAATAATTGTTATATACGTTCCCGGTTGTATTATTTGGCATATTGTTAATTATTCGTTTTTAGGAAACGGATTATTTTCTTTTTATTCGGTTATAATGTTTTGGTTTTTTCCGACGCCCTTATTGCATTAATTTTTATTAATTCTTTTATAAAATTAAAGGGTTTTTGCGGTTAATAACTATACAGTACGTAAGTTAAGGTTTGTCTATAGACTGAATATATCGACATATTGTATATTTATTTCGTTAATAAAATCTTTTTTACTTAGTAATTTTATTTATAGTTATATAAGATTTACAAATAATATTTTAAGTGTTGGTTTTGTTTTTCCGTTTGGCCGTCCGTTTATAAATAAAAAATTATATTTAATAGTTTTTATATTATTAGTCGATATTATAACGTTAATTAAAAACGACTGGTAAATAATAAGCCTTTATTTAATATAATATTATCAGGTAAGCTAAAACGGGAAAAAACGTAAATAAAAAGAAAAGGTCCGCCAATTCGTTTGCGGTAAGGTTTCTGGTTGTTAAAATATAAAAAGCGTATTTGGTAAACCGGTTTATTATTATTAAAACGTTATAGTATTATTTTTCCGTTTAGGACCAAAAGTCCGGTAAATCGGTAATAAAATCCACCGAAATGTTTTAAAAAAAAATCGTAAATATTAATAAGGACCTTAACTTGCTATCAGGTAAATAATACCTAGCTTTTATCCGCTGGCAAACCGTATGCGTTGTTATATATTTTTTTACGTTTTTGTTTTATATTTTTTTAAAAAATAATTGGTATTTAACCGTTTAACGGTTTTAAAAATTCCTTAATACTCCGCTATTAAGTTGTTATAAGTATTCCGTATCAACTTTTTTCGTAACGGGTAATTTTCGGATATATAAATTTATCTTTTAAATCGTAATAAAAAACCATTATTTATTTATCAAATATACTTTATAACGGCCTACTTATTATGGCATTATTTTTATATTAACGACTTTATAAAATCATTTTTTATAAATTATTTATATAAATGTTACGATAAATTTTTCCAACTTATTTTGGTCCTTTAATATAGTTAGCATTAAAGCATATTTCAATTTCTGGGCTATTATTAAATAACCGCTTATTCGTTAACAGCGCGGAATTTTTATTATTTTAATATTTATTACTAAAGGCTTTACAAATATTATTTTGAATTTGCTTAGGAAATGTTACAAGAACAGGGGTTCCTGTCTCGAGGAGACCAACCTTTAAAGCCTAACGCGGTTCTGTTACAGCTAAGCCACGGACGGAAGGGCTTGGCCTCATAAATGATCTAGGTGATCTAGGTAATCTGGTGCTAGATCACATAGATTACATAAATCTACGATATACTTATTTCAGGAGTTGGAATATATAATAAATCGGTTTTTCATATAAATAACACCTACTTAGTTTCGCTCCTTAGCTATTAATTTAAGCTCTTAATTTAAAGGCAATTATACCGTTCTTTAATTTAAGAAAAAGTTTTTAAATCTTTTTAACGAATAAATTACTGAATTATTTTTCGTCCTATTATTATTTGCAAATTAAGATCCTATTTTGGATATTACTTATACCTCCAGGTGGATGTATAATAAGTTTGTTATATTTTGATAACTTCTTGATTAATAGCCGACAAATAATTTACTGCCTAATTAAGGCATAAGTTTTCCTGAACTTAATGCAAACGATAATACAGAATAACATTCAGAAAATAAATAATATATCCAATCCCCGTTATTAACTAGTAAGGGATTAGTAATTAGATTAAACGATTTATTACTTATTAAAGAAGTTTTCCAATTAATTAATAATATAGTACTTTTTATTACTCGATTTTAAGAAGGTTTTTCTTTTTTTTTAACCCCAGCAATAGCCTTTACTGGCAAAGGAGATAATAAAGGTATAAGGAATTGAAATAAGTAAGGATAAGGAAGAATACCCAGCTGGAAATTAAAAAGGAAAAGTACCAAAGCGTTTAACTGAAGAAAAAAAACTTATTACAGAAAAGCGATTAGACCTTCTGGCTCAAAAGGTTAGAAGCTTGAAAAAGGAAAATATTCGATTCGCCAAAGAAAGGAAACCGATTTTTCCATAGTTTGGCTCCCTTAGGGGACGAAGCCAAGGAAGTGGTTTTTAACCGCTTTCGTTCGAAACGGAACGACCATAATAACAGAGAACTTCGATTCTGCCATTATTTGGCGCAAATTAATTACGAAAAGAAATTGTTCCTTTTTCTAATTACCATGGAATGCCGGACGTTAAGGGTTATAAATTAATTCTTTTTAAGCCCTATAATTGATTTACGGATATAAAAGGATTTCTGGTATACGCCAGGCTTTACCTTAAATTTTACGAAAGCTTTTTAACGGAGGATTACCAAAAGATAATGGCCATTTCGTAATTACTTATAGGAAAAAATTTTTTATAGTTTAAGCCCATTATAAAGGATTACCTGCAAAATTATTCCGAAAAATCTTTTAATATAATTAATTATATTTTTAATAAGTACAAATATTTCGAAAAAAAGATATAAGCTTTATTTGGAGATTCAGATAAAAAATAACATATAGTTAAACAGTTTTATTTTTTTTGCCAGATTAAATTAACATCCGAATATACGACGGAATTTAATTACTTAATAATTATCTTTAATTTGCTAGAAAGCATATTATTTTATCCTTATTATAACGGCCTAAAATTATAAGTTAAGGATAAATTATATATGGAACTTAAGATGGGATTTTTTGTAAAATATATAAATAAGGTTATTATTGCCGACCGACGCACCTTTAATGGGTATTTCGAAAAAAAGGAAACCGGCAAACGAAATGATGATAAAAATTCTAGTAACCGAACCAAAAAGGATAAGGGTAAGCCTTAAAAAAAGCGAATACCGTTTCGAAGGAACCTAAGAAAAATAAGTTTAATGTAAAATGTTTTAATTATGGCAAAAAGGGATATTTTAAAAACGAATATCGCTTTTCCGCTAAAAGGAACTCCAAAAAGGGAGGAATTCTTTAACCCTAGAAGAAAGTCAGAATAACTAAATAAAAAACCGACAGCAAGGCAAAAGAAAAAAAGAAAAAAATCAGTTCGATTTCCTCCCAGCCAGATTTTATTATTGCCACCATTACTTAGATTTAAAGCGACATCCCAGAGTACAAAAATTATCCCATTTATTAGGATTTTAAGGTTAAAGCCTGTAAGTATCACCTAGGATAAACGGCTTTCAGGATAGCCATAAAGTTAGGATACCTTTGCTATTTCGACATACCGAGATATGAAATGTATAATAAAAATGGTTAATTTCGACCCGATAATAGTAATTACGGATAGTTATTTTCAGAACTTTGTAAGCTCCCCGAATATTCGGTATATATCGAAAAATCCCATAATTTGCTGCATTTTACCGTTTGCTACCGCGACAATTATCTTATTTATTTTAAAACTAAAAAAGATAATAACTTTTAGCCTAAATGGGATAAGGAGATATCTATAGAGCTTAATGATAAATGCAAATATATAAAAATTTCCCGATGGCCAGAATACCCCAAATTTTGTTATTTATATCCTAATTTAAAACGGAGTCGAAAGGTTATATCGCAAGAATACTTATGTTACGCCTCGAAGTTTTGTATTTAATACGAGTTCTTAGATATGGGAATATTTCCTTCGAAAATATACTTTTTCGACCTTATAACTTAAAAAATATAAAACCAAAAGATAAGCCAGAAAAAAATAATTATTTTCGGATGCTAATTAAATAGAAAAAGGTGGTATAAATGCATGGATAATTATTATATTAACTATGCGGCTAAGAAAGTTCGAAAATGGAAATGCCTTTTCGCAAGTAAACCACGCCAAACAAAAAACGATAAAAGCTTTCGAAAATAAGGTATCGAAGAGCCTTAATATATAAAACTTTATGCGAAGTAACAAAAGGATTACGCAGTTAAATCGAAATTCCCTTACGATACAAAAATAAGACGTTTAAAACTATAATCGATTTAGGAATAAAAGGTAATTTCATTTTTTTTAAAGTGGTAAAAAAATATTAGATTTTTTGAAAATACAAATTAAAATTTTATAAATTACGTATAGTAAACGGAAACCTATTTACGTACGAAAACGAACGAGTTTTTTAAGGGATAAAAAATTCCTAGTACGGATTTAAAGATATTAAGAACGGATTTTGCTGGATATTGCTAATATTTTTGGGTACGACATTATGTTGGGAATATTATGGCTTAAGTCCAGCAATCCATATATTAACTGAAAATATTAAATATTTTTATGGGAAAATAAGTTACCTAAAAAAAATAACTAAGAAATCTGCTATGTTATTAAGGAAGTCCAGATTATAAATCAAGCCTTTATAATATTATTTAAGTATTAACGATTTAAAAAATTATTTAAAGATAAAAAAAATTACGAATTGTTACCTTATGGCTAATGAGATTACAAAATATTTATTAAAAAAGGATATTATCTTAAATTTTACAAAATTTATTATATAAATCTTAATAAATTAAAAACCTTATGGAAAAGTATTTAACTTAACTTAAAAAAAGAATATATTTAACTCTTTGATTTCCCCGTTAAATATCTTATTTTTATGATACCAAAAGCTAAGGATGGAAAACAAAAAATTAACGAAAATAAAGACTTAATTTTTAGAAAAGGAATCGATTACAAATAGTTAAACGATATTACGATCAAAAACGGATATCCTTTAATTTTCATAAATACGTTAAAAAAACGTTAACAAAGTTAAATAATTTATTATATTTAATTTTCGAAACGGTTATTACCGTATTAAAATAGCTAAAAAAGAGAAATGGAAAACGGCATTCAAAATAATACATAGATTTTATAAGTATAAAGTAATATCTATGGGACTTATTAATACTTCTGCCAGTTTTTAACGACTGGTTATAATTATGCTTAGAAAGTTTCTGGATAAATTTGTATTCGTTTATCTCGACAATATCTTTATTTATTCCGAGACCCTCGAAAAGCACAAAAAGTAAGTCGCCTAAGTACTCCAAATGTTAAACGAAATAAATATTCGAATTAACCCAGCCAAAAGCGTATAGCATATACAGAAACTAAACTTTCTAAGATATACTTTTACCCCCGGCCAAATTTAGATTTAACGCTTTAAAATGGAAGCAGTTAAAAACTAGCCTATCTTTAATAAAACAACCGTTATAAATATCCGGCAAATCTTAGGATTTACGAGTTACGTACGCGGTTTAATTAAGGGATACGGAGATATAATTAAATTATTAACGAAACTTATTATTAAGGAATACGGAAAAAAAGAATTTAAACTTCCAGAAAATGCGAAAAAAACGTTCCAGATCTTAAAAAATGCGATTATTAACGGACCCATAATAAGACTACCTAACGCAGATAAAGAAAAACGCTTAAAAACGGATGCTTTAAATTACGTATTAAATGCCGTTCTAAAATAATTAAAAGATAACGGCAAATAGTGCCCAGTGATATATTATTCAAAAGTATTCCGAAATATAAAACTCAGATATCCAATTTACGATAAGGAGTTATTAGCAATTATTAATACCTTTAAGGAATAAGAATTTTTTTTAATAGAACGAAAAAACCTTTCGATATTTATTTCGATTATAAAAATTTTACCCGATTTATAAAGGTATAAAAATTAAACAAAAAATATAAAATTTAGATAATTTTTTATTAAGATTTAACTTTAAAATATATTACATCAAAGGAAAAGAAAATATCTAGGTGGATGTTTTTAATTGCAAAAGCAATTATAACTCTAAAATTCCCAAAAGAAGTATGTAGATGTTGTAATATAACCAAAATAATATAATGCAGTTATACGAAATCTTAAAGAAATTATCCCTCGAACTTTTAATACGGTTCCGAAATTCTTACGATAAAAAGAAATAGGAAAAGGTTTAACAGTTAAAAGGATAACCAAAGGATTAATTATTATATTATAACAAGGTTTATGTTTTAAAGAATTAATAAAAATAATTCGTAAAGGAATTTTACGAGAACCCGTTATATGAATATTAAGGAATTTTCAAAACCACCCGATAATTACAGGAAAAGTACGATTTTCCAGAATTACGCCAAATGGTTAAAAAAGTTATTAAGAATTGTAATATTTGTAATAAGGCTAAGGTAGTACGCTATAAGCTCTATAGGTTATTGCAACCTATTAATATTTCTGATAAAGCATGGAATACTATAACTTGGAACTTTATTATTAGCCTACCTTCCTTTAAAGATTTAATCATTAAAATCGAATATAATAAAATCTGGGTAATTGTTGATAAATTTACTAAATATAAGTATTTTTTTTACTTTTTAAAGAAAACCTAACGGCAAAATAATTGGCTTACGCCTTTGTTAAACATTACCTGAATAAGTACGGAATATCAAAAAAATCGTTTCTAATAAAAATACGTTATTTATTTCAAAATTCGGTATCAGTTTTTTTAAATAAATTAGTATTAAATTTAAATTCTTAATAGCGTAATATCCTTAAACGGATAAATAAATAAAATAATTTAATTAGATTTTGGAATAATATTTTCGAAATTACGTTAATTACTAACAGAATAATTGGGTAAAACTTTTACCATTAATACAGATCGCCTACAACATATCTGTTAACGAGGATATGAGCGTATCCCTTTATACGGCTATATATAGACATAACGCAAAAATAGAACAACCCAAATAATTGCTTAATAAGGTATCAAAAATTATTATGATTATCCCAAAAGCAAAAATATTAACGACAAAGATTAAGACGATTTAGGCTCGTTTTCGGAATAAATTACGATTTTTTAATAACGAATAATCTAGTATTATAATAAGAAAAGAATTAAGGGATTAATTTTAGCAAAAGAAAATAAGGTTTACCTGTTGCGCCAAAGATAAAACGCGACTTTAAATATCTTATAAATCAAAACAAAAAGGTTTAACGACAAACTTAATTTCAAAAAATTTAATCCGTTTAAAGTTAAAAAGATTATTTCCAAAACTAATTACTAATTATCGTTACCCAAAAATATGAAAATATACCCTGTTTTCCATATTTCTTTACTTAAACCAGTATTTAAAAACGTTCCGTTAGAAATAAACCTGGAATTTGAAAAAAATCCTAACGAATACGAAATTAAATAAATACTGGATTTTAGAATAATCAAAAACGGAATCCAGTATCTAGTTAAATAGAAAGGATATTTACATAAAAAAAATATTTGGGAATCGCTTAACTATTTAACGAATGCGATAGACCTAATTAAGACGTTCCACCGCCAGAATCCTGACCGACCGTTTCCAGCGCGGCCAAGGTTGCAGGCGATAACGGTCCCCCGTTTAAATCTAACCTTACGGCGTTCTAATCGAAAAAAATAAACGCCTCCGCCATGGCATCTATCGCAAAAGCAAGTTGCGTTTGCTTTGCCTCTACCCGGCGTCGCTTTTCTTCCATCTTTTTTTGTTTTTTTAATTAATTTAACTCTAAACCTTTTTTTAATAATTTTACCGCTTTCTTTTTAAGAAGATTTTGCTAAAGACGTAATTGCCTTAATTTCTCAATAAAGTTTTTCGATTTTTCGTTCTGCCGACGTTACAATTCGTCCAGCTTTTTCTTAGCAGCTTTTTGGTAAGCCAGAAAACTGTTTTCAACTTCGCGCTATTTTTTTAAAAATGCTCTTGCATTTCGTTTATTTTTTTTAAAGAGTTTATCGTTAAAACGTTGCAAGAAAAGCGTTGGTAACGAATGCAACAATCGCAACTCGAGTAATCCAACGCGTAAAAATAGTTCTTTTCGCCAAATCGAACGTAATTGGAATAAATAAAAGCTTTGGTCCCGAACCTTTTAATTGATTTAGCGCAAATGTTACGGGAATCGCGTTAATTCAAGCGAGATTTTTTTTTCCTTTTTAAATGTGCCTTATTATAATAAAGTTAGTTGGAACGTTTCCAAATTTTTTCTAATAAACCAAGGTAGCGACCTACGGTTTTTATTTTTAGGACAAAATTCTTGGAAAAGAGGAATAATGTTATAAGAACAGGGGTTCCTGTTTCGAGAAGACCAACCTTTAAAGCCTAGTACGGTTCTATTACGGTTAAACTATGGACGAAAGGGCTTGGCCTTATAAGTAATCTAGGTGATCTAGGTGATCTGGTGCTAAATCACATAAATCATATAGATCTATGACACATTTATTTTAGGAGTTGGAATATATAATAAATCGGTTTTTCATATAAATAGCACTTACTTAGTTTCGCTTTTTAGCTATTAATTTAAGTTTTTAATCTAAAGGTAATAACACCATTCTCTGATTTAAGGAAAAGTTTTTAAATCTTTTTAACGAATAAACTATTAAATTATTCCTCGCCCTATTGTTACATGCAAATCAAGACCCTATTTCGGATATTGCTTATATCTCCAGGTAGATGTATGACAGGTTCGTTACAGGAAATAAAATAAAATTTATTTAATTATTTATTATTTTGTAAATACGTTTTTAAGTCCGGTTGGCTTAATAATTTATCTACTGGATTTTGCCGGCCTTTTTTATAATAAATTTCGAAATCAAAATTAATTATTTATTTTATTTCTTTTATTTATTTTGCGTTCGATTTAAATTTAAATATTAAATATTTATAATCTAAATAATTTATAATTACTTAAATAATTTAATACGAATAAAATAAGTAATGCCGTTATTATTCGAAACCTGAATTAATTATTAATAAATTAATATTTGAAATAAAATAACGTAATTTTATTTTCTTTTAATTTTCGAAATATAAATATTATTAAGTACTAGCGATTATTGTATTATTACGAAAATACCGCCCTAATAACGAAATCCGAAACGTTAATTTCTAGCTTAATCGATAATCAGTTTTAAAATAGCGAAATAAAAGTACGTTTATAAAAAATATTTTTAATTTTTTAATTACGAATAAGTTATTACTTTTTAATTTAATCTTTGTCGGCTGGGTTTTATTAAATAAGTTTATTAAAGGGTCTATAATTTTCGAATAACCTTTAATAATGTTTTTGTAAAAACTTGCAAATTTCGAAAAAACTTAAATGTCGTAAATATTACTGAGTTCCGGCTATTTCCGGATTACCTTAACCTTTTTAAGGTTTATATTAATATGTCACGGATTAACGACGAAATTTAAAAACATTATATTTTTTATATGAAATATATATTTTTCGAAATTCGTTGAAAGCCCTTATTACCGTAAACTTTTTAATATGTTGCAAATATATATTAAGTAATTTCTTTTTTTTCGAATAAGTAAAGATATCCTTTAAGTGTATAATATAAATTATATTTATTAATTCTGCTAATACGTAATTAATGTTATTCTAGATAAACGCAGAGGCGTTAACGAACCCGAATAATATTATTAGGTATTCGAAATAATCGTATTTCGTACGGAAAGCCGTTTTTCATTCGTTTTCCGCCCTGATACGTAATCGGTAATACGTATCTTTTAGATTTAATTTGATATATATCTTTACGTTTAATAATTTATTCAGTATTTCGCTAATTAATAGCAATATCGTCTTATTTTTTAAAATAATTTTATTAAGCCCTCGATAATCCACATATAATTATAACTTATCCCCTGGTTTCGAGACAAATAAGATAAATACCTTAGTTAAGTTCCGGAAGGGTTATATCCAGCCTTTGATTAACGCCTATTTTATATATTATTACAAAACTTTTTATTCCCTTTTCGAAAAGAGATATATAGGACCCCCAAAAAGCGTTTTCCTCTTTTCGATGTTGATACGATATTTTACATAATAATATTAAAATAAGGCTTTCGCAAAAAATATATCGAATATATCTTTATAATTTTGATATTCGAAAGGAAACCTAATGTTATTATTGGCCTCTTTTTAATTTTTAACGATTATATTATTTTTATCCGGCTGTGCCTCTTTTAATATCTATTTCGTATTTAATATATTAATTATTACTAGGGTTATTTTTTTCGATTTTTTAGCCGTCTTACGAATCTTCTTTTTAGTTATAACCATAATAAAATCGCTTTTTTTAACCTAAAGTACTATAACCTCTTTTTAAAAATCCAAATCTAGAATAATAGTATTCCTATAAAGCAGGTCTAGAATTACGTCGTATCCTTAAAAATCCTTTAAAATATAAAAATTACCTTGTACTTTTTATATTCTCTTTTAATCGTTTATTATCTTTATTAACGCATTTTGTTTCCTTAATAAAGCTCCTTTTACAAAAACGTCTTTTATCGTTATATTACCCGCCAAACCTTAGATTACCAGTTTTAACAATAACCTTTTCCGTACCAGGTTGTAATTATTACCATTATTTATTAAATTTTTATATTTTACTTATTTTCTTCCGATTTGAAACTTAATTACTGCCTTAAATCTAGGCCGAAAAACTAAAACCCTTTATTCCGTAATCTAAGCCTTCCGTATCTCGAATAATATATTATTTAACTTAATCATTAAAGAATTACGGCCTTATAAATATTAATTCCTGTTACATCCGATTTTTCTATATTTAAAATATTTTATTTCGGGATAATTAAATCTTATATATATATATATATTACAATTATAATATTGTATAGCCGTTATAAACCTTTTATAGTCGTTTAATAAATTCGATATAAGTCCCGTATTAGCTTTTTTTAATAGTAATAATAAAGTTAATAAAGTTAATAAACCGGCGATTTACCGATACGTTTCTGGTTTAGGCTTAAATATACGTCGGTATAATCCTTTTAATCTTTTTATTTCTTTTTTTATCGCATTTATTTCGTATAAAATAATAAAAATTAATTTTGCCCGTTATATCTTTATTATTAAATCCCCTTTAATTTTCGAAAAAATTCCTTTAATAATTTTGCCTTATAATTTAAGGATACGCTTAAATAATAATTGTATTATTCTTATTTTTTCGAAACGTTATTAGAGTTTCGACTTTTATTATTTTATATTAATGTAAAAAAGTTATAAAATTTTTTCCCCAATTATTAATATAAGTTCGTTAATTTAATATTAATTTTAAAGTTATATGTCTCCTTATTTTCGAAATTTCTTTCCAGTTAAATTTCAAATATTTACCATATTAACGCCGGTAGATTATTAAATTTTAAGGTTAAAAAGTTTAATTATTTTTAGCATATAAGGTTTCGAAATAAATATTATTATATATTATTTTCGTTACCTCCGTAAAAAATTTAATATTAATAATATAAAAAAACGTTTTAAATTAATAAGAAAATTCGGTAATTTTTTCTGAGAACCCCCTTTATATTGTAAAATAAATAACGATATTTGAAAATAAATTTCGTTATAATTTCGTTTTAAAAGTTTTTCGTAATTCAACCTGTTAATATTATTTAATTCGAAAAACGGGTTTTTTTTCTTTTTCAAAATTGTTAAATATTATTGTTTTCTTTATATTTTCCGTTATTTTTTCCTTTTCTAAATTTTGCGGTCCAGTTCCTTTTTTAATAGTAAAATGATAATTTCTGTAAGCTGATCTAAGGTTACCGATTCGGATAGTATTTTTATTTTTATTTTCGGAAAATCCTTGGATTAGCTGGCTATATCCCGTAAAATTAATATTTCGCGTTTTTTTTTTTGCCATTATTCGATATCCTGGTACGTAAATCGCTGTAAATTATTTTTTGCCTAACGGTCCGTACGGATAGGTAAAAATATTAATATATTAGAGAAAATGGTAAAGTGCGAAATAAAAGATAAAAGAAATAGCTTAATAGGTAATTTATAATATAGGCAATAAATAGATGACTATTAATGCCTGCCCTTTTCTAACTATTCGGGGGCGAAGCCCCCCTATATATACACAAACTGGAGCCATACTGGTGGGTCGTTGGGCCCCGGAAAGGGGCCGCACCTTGGCACCTGACACGTGTATACAAGAGCTATGATATTGACTCTGAAGTTATATGTAACCTTGTCACATATACGGCATGGCATGCCAATATTAATTGCGGACCCATTAGAACGCATCTGAAACTGGGACGTCAGCTCCCAAGCTGTTCAATTTACCGCTCAGTAATCCCATCGGGGTCCGGAAGCATCGAGAGATAGATTTATAAAATCATCCTATTGGTATATAATTTGTGCGGTCAAATGCTCAAATAATAGAACGCCCAGTGACCCAGCCACCTGCGCTCGCTCTCCTTAGCCCTTAACCATCAATACTGCAATATTCAGCCGTCCCGCGTTCCATAATCAACCAGTATGCATGCTAAGAGTCTCGAGTCCGCCTATAGCACTACCTCCGCGCGCCGCCGCAGCAATTACCCACTGTTTTCCGTCTTCCTAGTTAAAACCCTGAAAGAGGCTTTGATAAGCGAAAGCTTCAATGGTCCAGATTGTAAGCGCACTGGTGAGTAGAAACTCTTCAAGGCCCTGGTCCAGTCCATCCCGGATGTCGATCTCGCCGGCCCTCTTCCAGTTGAAGGCGCCTCCGCTCAGCATCCTCGCTACGACACGTCCATCCTCATCCACGCAGTCGTAGACCGTCTTCAGCACCTTCTCCCTGTCCTTGCGCCAGAAGAACTCGGCCCGCCCCCCGGTCCTGCTCCCCTCCGAGGTGCCAAACTGGTAGTCGCTGCGCCGGAACATGTTCTTCTCGCGTCGCAGCTCCTCCCATACGAGCTGCTCTTCCGGCTGTTTCTGGCAGTCACCCTTCCCCAGCAGCGCGTGCCTAGAAGTGTTTTGCAGCCTCCCGAAGCTGACAATCGGGCCTGTCTTCTCGCCGCCGCGCCGAAGTAGTAGCTGCGGCGATTTCAGGGAGACACGGGTTTCGAGGTAGTAAATCGCTGGAGCGGATGGCGAGTCCCAATGCATCCGCACATTCATCCGGGAGGTCGTGTAGAGCATATGGTATTTCTTGAAACCAGGCTGCGCTGCCTCCCAGGCGTCCTCGCGGGACTCGAAGATTGAGTCGTCCGTCTGGGAGGTACGGATATCCGCCATGACTCCTATGTTCGAACGAAGAAACTGGGATGAGTATAGTGGAATTCAGAAACTATATTGCTTAGACCTGGATTGGTTGGTTGCAGCTTAAGAATCACGAAGCAGTATCGGTTTTGGTGGAAATGCAGGGTGCAAAGGAGTATTTATAGGACTCAATAGGAGAGTGGCACACGACGACGCGATCGCCGCATCACAGCCTCATTACAAGCCCTTGTTGGATCTTTTGATCAGAGTAAGCCCTTCCTAAGGCTTATGTACGTATGAATTAGACGTTTCGATGCCAAGAATTGCTCCGCCTCGCCGTTGGGGACGGGGGGGTTATTGTATGTAGTCTCTTTCATCGGCTTATGCTCTGCAGATTCATCGAGTATCATGCCAATCACGTCACAAGATGAACGGGGTAGGAACAGCGATCTCCAAGAGCGAATTCAAGATACATGCATGTAATTACCGAATCGGGTAATCGCCATCCAGCTGCTGTGGGGCCGTGCCGGCAACTAGGTTAAGCGACTTCGCCTTATCTCAGAGCTCAGACTAGCTTGTGGGGTGGGTATAATATGGCGGGTGCACCGCCTTCTTTGACCTAAGCGTAGAGCAAGGCAGTAGCCGGGGGGGATTTTGGCTATATTGTATTAACAATTAAGTAGTCCTTTTGGGGCATGATAATCGGCTGTGGAGAAGAAACTTATGTACTTTTAAGGCATGTGTTCCCATGCAGCACTCAGGCTAACAAACGGCCAACGATATTTGCGTTTCCACCAGCCACACAGTAGCCACACAGCCACATGTTGGTCTTCACCTGAGTAAAGCCACAACCGCCCAGCTCAGCTCAAGCTTCTCCCAGCTGCCTCACTGACGGGAGTACCCCTTGCCTTGCTAAGGTAGGTAGCCACCAAATCGCTTACTAACTTAACGGTTCCTTCAATAATTGCGACCATGTCTTCTCGCGGCGTCCCTGAGGTTTTGATGAAAAAGGTTGACGAATATGTCGACTCACTGGCGCCCCAGATCCAGCCCCGCATCACGTCCGAGCTTGAGGTTTTTCAACAGAAGACCATCGATGTTTTGGAGAAACAGGTCGTCGACGCCTTTCACTCCCTTTTCAACAAGGACGGGGGCAACTCTGCGGGCGCCTCAAGAAGTCCTTTTAGCCTGAACGACGCAACCCCGGATGCTTACGGCGGCCAGTCTCTGCCTTTCGCCGACGAGATCGCCAAGCTGACACGCAGCTTCAGCAAGATCACCGACGAAGCAGGCGATGACCTGCGTGACATTTTCGATCTAACCGAAGGTCGCGATGGCGCAGGTGAGACCCGGTCCCGTGGAGTTGACCACACCGACTCCCCCCAGGGAGCCAGGGGCTTCCTCTCCGCCGCCATCAACGTCGTTCAAGACCATCTGGACAACAACAAAGGTTCAGGTGGCCAGAGGTTCGAGCTTGACGGGCTCCTCGGCGTGCTCAGTAACACCGTCAAAGACGCCGCGCGCAACCCAGAGGAGAAGGCGCGCCTCATCAGCCCCGAGATCAAGGAGAAAGTCGGTGCGAAGCTGCGAGAGCAGCACGCGCCCGTTGCGGAGCAGTTTACTCGCATCGCACTGGACCACATCAAACGCTGGTTGCGCGGCAACACGAGCACGCGGGATCTTGGTGATGGCGCCAAGAGCGAGATTGAAGACCAGGTCAAGGGCCTGGTAAAGGGGCTTGGAGGCTTATTGGGAAACATGAAGCAATCCAGCGAGGGATCTTCGAGAGGTTTCGGTGATCGGGATTGCGATGGTGACGAGGGCGAAAGCGGTGGCGGCTTTTCCAAGGTCATCAGCAATAAGCTAAGTACGGGTCTCACCAGAGTCCACAGGGAAGTCCGTCTTGAGTTCCGCAAGGTGCTGGGCGGGATCGAGAGGCAACTGTTCGAGTCGCTGCCTGACGAGTTCCAGCGCCCGCTTGAGAAGATTCTTGGTGGCAACCCCTTCGACTCGCAGCTCGACCGCGACGCCGGGTCTCAGGCGGACCGCGGTTTCGGAGACGATATCAAGACCAAGCTGGTCAATAAGATCCGCGGCCTCGTGCGAAAGGTGCAGGAGACGCTGCGCGAGAGCATTCTGGGTGTCGTGAACGGCGGACACCGCAAGTTCGAGCGCGAAAGCTGGGTCTTCGTGCAGAGCATGGTGGAGCAGAAGGTGCAGAAGTACTTGCCCAAGGTTAAGATCTCTGTACCGGATGATATTGGTAACGAGGGTGTGAGTGTGGGAGCTCCGTCATCCAGCGCACAACTCGGTGGTGGAAACCAGCCTGTGCCTCCTTCACAGGGAGGCTATGTCCCTCCCCCTCCTTATGAACAACATGGTGGACAGACGCATGCTCAACAAGGATACAATCCTCCGTCCCAGTACCAACACCAACAAGATTACCGACCCGACTATCATCAACAGCATCAGGAATACCGGCCTCAACAGCACCAGACCCACCAGGAATATCGACCTGACTCTTACCAGCCACCTCCGCAGTATAACCCTCAGCAGTACCAGTCGAACCAGCCCCAGGGCTACCAGCAGAGCCAATCGTATGGCCAGAATCCGCCGTACTGAATACAGAACCACGGAGGTTTAGGCGTGTCATGGAAGGTGGTGGCTACGTATAGGCACCATCTGGCAACCCAGACCAGACAATCCGGTGCTCAAATGGACCAAGGGACTGGAGGCCAGCCAGTGTCGGTTCAATAAACTACCTTGATGTATGAGCATACATGTTCCAAGAAGCTTGCGTGAGGCTTTGTTTTTCTTAGAGCACATTCTAAGCTCCCTCGTGCGTCATCTCAAGCTAGATTCCCACAGCACGTGGATTTTCTGAGAAGGCTTTAAATAGGCGCATCTAAGCCATTTCACCATGGAAGAACCCGTATCACGCAAGCGTCTCTATTGGAAGACAGTTGGTAATACGATGGGTTTTATCCCTTAGACTTAGATCTCCCTTGTATTAAGTGCACTTGGTAAGAGCACTTCATACAGACCAAAAGCGAAGCGGATGGCGTTGATAAGGCAGTGTTCGTAATCACCACCAGCATCCCACAGGACGACACCAGCCAGCTTCTAGGGAGTGACATAATTGCCTTCCTCAATAAAGGACTCGACATTGTCGTAGGAAACCCAGACTTGAGTGGTCGGGTTGTACATGAAAGGCTGTCTTGCAATCAGTTGCTGCTCATGCGAATCAATGGTAACGCAACCGCCTTACTGCGGTTGTCATATCTGGACGACGTGTCACCTAGCACTATTAGGGACAAGGCAGATAATCTATTAGTGGCCATGGGGGATAAGGAGACAAAGCGTAACTGCGATGGCCTGGATAGCAAATTTGATCAGTGGTGCTGACCTACTTTACGTCGACTCGCTCTGCTCAAAGACCAGTTTTGGGCCCTCTAATTCCGAGTGACTGCGCCTCTAGGTATGGCTCGGGGTGAGTGGAGTTGAGTGGAGGTCAACAGAAGCTGAGCCAACCCTGACATGTCCTGAATTTGTCCTGAGCAAAAGCGTCGATGTATTATATAACATGAGGGCCTCTAGCTGCCCAGATTAAGGTCTCACTACAGGGGTAAGAAGACCTATACCTTTTATGTACATATAGGTAGTTTGCCAGTTAGTATCCAATCACACGTCTATTCGATCCATATTGGAAGGAGACACGCTAAAATACAGAAAAGGGTTCATAAATCGTGATGTAAGTAGGCGCTTCAACCCAACCATCTTGCTTCGATTTAAACCAAGGACGATTCATTAATAATATCACCCGTTTATTCCTCCATACTCCATGCCAACTTATCTGTGATTATCCATTTTCTTCCAAGATCTGCTGCGGCAATAAGTAGTAGCAAAGTTCCAAGTTCGAGCCGTCATTCATGCTCAGTATGCGTCCACAGTCTTTTTTTAAGCAAGGACTTCTGAGTACTGTGACTTATGCAGCACATGGGAGAATGAGGTAAACGCTGACTGAATCTTCCGGTAAGAAGACGTCTTGACAATGTATTTTGTCCAGCACATATGGATAGCCGGAACACAGCTAACATAATGGCAATGGAGCAGTCAATGGACCCGAGGTGAGTGTCAGGGACAGGATATACCTGAGTACAGGTACTATATGGGCGAAAAGACTTACGTGCATAACATCCCGACAGACATATCCGCCGAAGGTGCTTTGATGGGAATTCGTTTATAGTGAAAGGCGAGCGAACTGCCTACGATGGCCCTATTCTTTATCAACACGGTTCGCCACCGACAGTGTATACTACTTCAACTCATCAAAGGTTGGTGGGCGATTTGAAGGGTTCTACTCACACTATGCCTGCTAAAAACACAACAAATAGACCGTATATCTTGTAAGGCGGCATTTGTAGATGCATGATGATGGGGATTGGTATGAGGAAGATGATCAGATCTGTAAGAATTGATATGACGCCATTCCAGACCCCCACGGCGAATACGCGGGATAGACAAACAGCGAGTTGATCACCGTTCGCGTACTGCTTCGTTCCCACGGGAACGCACGAAATGCCCACCAGGGCGCCAATGGCTAAGAATTGTAATAGTGCCACCACGAGTGTGGTGTAACAGGTAACGCGCGCCCATTTCTTGATGCCGAACAGTCGGACATAGAGTACGAGGATCGGAGTTTTCGCAAAGAACATGGACATTACCACCACAAGAGTTAATGCAAATGAAGCCTTCATGAAGGTTAGCGGGGGTGATGAGATGAAGAATGCATCGAATACCAAGGGGACCCAGTAAATACCTTACAGAGGGAGGCTATGTCCTGGTTCCTGTCAAGCACTAAGCTCCGATTTAGTATCGCGCTCTGAAGAAGCTCTCATATACTTCACCTACTCCTTATTGCTATGTTATACGAAGCAGCAACGATAATCAATAAGACGAGAGCGATTATTGCTAGATCTGACGAATGCAGGTGTTAATACCCACCAACGGGCGAATATCTATCACCGACACAACTCATATAAGGTGTTGCCTCACAATCGTCAACGAAGAGTTTCCTGCACTAGAAATAATGGGTCATAACTCGCGTGGCGACGAACAAGGTCGCAAGGAAGAGTAGCACTATGTAACGCCAGGAACGTATCTGGCGGTATAGTAGGTCGTAAAGAAGTTGGATCCATCTGTGTGCAAGGGGCGACTGGGTTGCTAAGCGTAAGTGGCAAAAGCCTCGGTGTCTAGTCCATAAAATAAATGGGAGCGACAGGTTCGAACGATGACATAGCTGAAAAGAGAATCGAGAAAGACCCGAGAGGTATTACGATGGGTATGTATACTTCTCCCCTAGGCGTCACTTGCCTAGGCATACCTAGATAATAGTCCAGAAAGGAGGATGCCCGTTCTAAGATCTCATGCTCTTGGAGGGGTCCTTTCCGGAATATTTTGCGTAGCCACGAGCTCCGGCCCCACGATAGCACTTTACCACCGTGGCGCATGCATGTTAAATGGAGCTGAAAATTCAAGCTGTCTAATTGGATCCTTGTAGAGGTAGCCTACTGCCTCCAATGACACACGGCTCGCCATTTAGATCAGTTATGAGTTCCGCTACATTTCGCCCCAGCGCATGGTGGCCGGCGTACGCTGTTTTGGCTGTCGTGGAGGGCTATATTTTGAGAATATTATCATTAATATGTGGTTGGGCAACAGCCTAGATTGGTCTTCCTATTTCGATTATAGGTAATAATACCACCACACCTCTCTGGCCGAGCTTTGCGTATGAGACTATACTAAAACCAAGCATTAGATTTCATACGCTATCCGGCCGTCAATTGAGCCTATTCATGGTTTCGTAGAAGACAATAGATAGAGTGTGCAAGAGACCTAATTAGAGCTGCAAAATAGGCAACGCCCGATCTTAGAATCTTAGGCAATAAGGTCAAATGACATGCCTATACTACGATTCTACGCTCCGTCTAGGGCACACGGGGGACCCAGACGGAACCCAGAGGCCGATATACGTCAAGCATGAACTAGGACACGCGGTAAGGGCTGTGAGAATGGCTGTGGAAGGGGCCTTATAATAATTTCTGGCCTTATCCATTTCGGCTTAGTAAATCGTATCACGTGAGTCAACCCAGCGTTTTAAATGCTTTGGCCAATGCATAGGCATCCATTGCATGTATGTTCGAAGCCGAATATGTCTGAATGACACTCAAAGGTGGGTAGAAAAGGAAAGGGGGGAAGGCGGGAGAGGGATAATGTCACTCTCAAGGGCCCCCTAAGCCCCCCTCGATCATCGACTTATCCCTTATGCCAAAGGCTTGGCCATAAGCTCGCCCCGGGTTTCTGTGTATAATTATGCTATGTCGCAATTTAATTCGAAGTAAACATATTTATATTCATGGTATCAGTCGTAATATCGGAGTGCCCCTCATATAGGTCCGGTTTATACAACGTCTAGTGGTGTATTATTGGTCTAGTAGAATATGAAGCGGGTCGCGCCGAGTCATGATACCCACAGGCATAACATCTCATTGACGTCAATGCCACCTCTTTCACTGGCTACGAACGGGGAACTGGCCGAATTCACGCCGAGGTTCATGATTGAAGGTAATTCCGTTTCATTGAAAATAAGACCATGCAACAAGACCTATGATAAGACAGTCGAGAGCTCTGGCGATAAGAGGGGCGATAAGACCGTGGGGCTAAGACCATCGAGGTTGATCGAAGCTTTGTTAGTCCCTGGCACTTTAATAGGGGTGCCTGCGGGGCCAGCCAGGTAGGGGAGCGAATAAGGATAGCGCACCCCGCTAGCTGGAATATGGCTTACATTAGCTTGGTCCTCCACAACCCACACAGGCGCAAGACAAAATAATGGCGCGCCCCACCACCCCACTTTCTAAAATATCATCTAATTTACATAGAGATCAAAAAGAAAATAAGAGTTATATACAAGTTTATATAGATAAAGCTATAAAAATGCGATTTATAATAACTTTAACGAGTATATTAGTAAATTATATACTATTTTCTATATTTAGCAATGTTTTTTATCGTAATTATGATGGGGCTATGTGGAGCCCTATTATGGAGCATCGGACAAACGCCGGTACCAAGCAGCACTAGCGCAGCGCTTTATATACGAACATATACAACTGTATTTTTATCTGCCTTTTTTTTTCTTTAACTAAAAAATAAACTTTTATTAGCAATTAATTGCAGACCGCTTAAATAAAACCTTTTATATATTTTCTAGCTTATTATTTAATAAAGCAGGAAATATTCGGAATCAAATATCAGAATTTTCGAACGTTTTTTACGGGACCCAATAAAGGGCCCTTATCGACCTGAAGTTATAAAAGGTATTTAGCGCTATAACGGAAACCCTAATAAGCTCGATGGCGGCTATAAAACAGCGCATAAATTACCAGTTCGAAAAAAACTAAAATAAAGTAGCCTAATTCTATAAACTTATAAAAACGCAATATAAAACAAATAAGAAATTAATATAAACGGCCGAATAATTTAAAAATAATTTAATTAGTTAATAAAAGTTTATTACCTAATTATAAACTCGGAACGTAATAACCTTTATAAATACCGACTTTTTTTTAACTTAGTAATAATCGGAAACGTAATTAAATTATTTCGCAAAAACGATTCGAATAACCGAATTAACAGTAGAAATTAAACGGAAACCGTTACCCTGGCCGGAGAAGTTTAAGGGGACAAAAAAAAAGTTCCCCGAATAATACGTATTCATAACTTATAAGCTCGAAATAAACGTTATTTTCGTAAAAAGACTTTATAAATAATTTTACGCCATATACGACAAGCTCGAAACCAATATATAACGTACGGTTATTATTTATTATATTACCGAAAGCTTAAATAATATTTATAACTCCGTCGGTTTTTTTTTAAATATTATACGAATAATATAATAATCGGCATAAAAAAATAGCCGAATATTTTCGAAACTTAAGATAAACCGATAATGCGAAATTTTCGTTATTTTATTCTTTATTCGAAAAAACGTTCATAAATGCAAAAAAGATTATTTGGATAATAAAAACGAAATTTACGTTTTTTTAAAAAAAATATTAAATAAGAAATTTATCTAAGTTTTAATTTTAATAAACCTTTTTAAAAATTATAACGTATAGATAAATAAAGTAATAGAAATCGCCGGACATCTTAAAAAAATAATGCGGCAAAAAGAAACGAACAGTTTTTTAGCAACTTAATTAAGCGGTAATAATTAAACGGAAAATAACCCAAATAACGACATAAGTATAATAGGTATTTTAATAATAAGATAATAAAAGTAAAAACCTCAAACTTTACTCTTAATGTCGAAATAATACGCGCGATAAGTAATTTAAGAAAAACGGAACGCCCGTAAGGCGAAAGGCCTTTATTTACGCTATAAGCGTCCTAATTATAAGGCGAACCGTTACCCGTTTTTACTAATAGAGAACCCGTAAAGAAAAATTAATTTATTAAAAATATACGAAAACGAAAAATCGGAATTTAAAAGCGAAAAAAGAAAAAAATAACTTTTGAATATCGGCGCGTTCGAAAGCAAAAGGTAACCCAGGTCGAAATAAAGATTACGAAATAAAATGTAAACGACATTTTACTTATTATTGATATATATATATTAATTTAAAAAATATAAACTTTTTATTAATTAAAGATATAAATATTTTACCTTAATAAACGAAACGTTCGTAAAATATTTATAATTGTCGCGTATTTTAATAAAATTATACGGATTAAAAAAAGTTCGAAAAAAAAACCGATAACGGCGAAAACAAATTAAAGAAATAATATATATAGAAACAGATATCGACGGTTTCAAAATTAGGATATTTGCATATATTATTAATAACCTTAATTATTTCTTAACTTTAAGAAAATCTTAAATAAAGCGTTACGACGTTATATACGTAATATAAAGTTTTTTTGACGATAAGCGTAATAAGTTATATAAAGGTTTACGAAAAAAAATACGAAGCTTAAAAAAATAATATACGAATAATTCGCGAATGAAAAAAATTTTAGTTGCCATTTTCGGAGCGGAATTTCAGAGAATAAAAAAGATTAAAGGGATTAAATAAGAAATTTAACTGTTTTTAATTATTTTGACCCATATTAATAAGGCGTTAATACTTAAAAAAATGGAGGTTAACGAAAGGTTTTCGTTCAAATTAAAAACGTTTCGGAAGTTATTCGATAAGAAATTAGGCGATGTCTTACCCCTATTCCGTTTCGGAATAGATTATGCGATTTTATTACGCAAAAACGAAATAAGGAAAAAAATATTAGCATTATAAAGGCCTTTATATAATATAATTAAAGACGAATTATTAGCTTTAAAGAAAACCTTAACGGAATTTTTAGATAAAAAGTATATTTGCGTAAGTGATTCGCCTATAAAGGCTCCGGTTTTATTCGTAAAGAAACCTGGAGGAAAACTACGTTTTTATTACGATTATTAAATATTAAATATAATAACTGAAAAAGACCGTTATCTCTTACCTTTTATTTCGAAAATTTTAAAGTTATTTTTTTACGTTAAATAATTTACAAAAGTAAATATCCAAATAACGTTTTATAAAATCAAGATTAAAAAGGAAAACGAATGAAAAATAATATTTTGAATACGTTTCGGCTTATACGGGGCTCCCGCAACCTTTTAATAATACGTTAACGAAGTCTTAAAGAAATACCTTGACGTTTTCTATTTAGCGTATATAGACGATATCCTTATTTCTTTTCCGAATTTAAAAAGAATTATATATAAAAAATCAAAAAAGTTTTAAGTTGTTTAAAAAAAGCAAATTTAAATCTGGATATTTTTAAGTGCGAATTTGCCGTAAAAACGACAAAATATTTTAGATTTATTATAAATGCTGGAAAAGGGATATAAATGGACCTCGAAAAATTACGCGCGATTAAAAAGTAAAAGTTTTCAAAATATTTAAGGGAATTCGAAACTTTTTGGAGTTCGCAAATTTTTACCGCGACTTTATAACCTATTACGTAAATATATCGATACCGTTAATAGCTTTAATCCGGAAAAAAATCTTATTTTACTAAAAAAAAAGAAATAACATTTAAAAGTTTTAAAAATGTTTTTATAACGGAACCAATTTTAACGTAATAAAACTACGAAAAACTTATAATATTAAAAGTAAATTATTTAAAAGTAATATAAAAAAATTATTTATTTTAAGTTAATAAATTAAATATATTATATCCTGTTATTTATTATTTCAAAAACTTAAATTCCGTTAAAATTAATTACGAAATATATAATAAAGAATTTTTAAAGGTAATAAATTACTTAAAAACATAAAATATGGAATTACGTAACGTAACAGCCTTATTTAAAATTATTACCGATTACAAAAATCTAAAGTATTTTATAATTATTAAAAAAATCAACCGAATAGTAAATAAAGTAATTAAAAAGTTATTCCGTTTTAATTTTTACCTTAAATTTCGTATCGGCCGTTTAAATATTAAGGCGGATATATTTTCGCGTAAAGAACAAAACATGCTTATAAAAAAATGTGATAACCGAAAAATTATACAAAAATTTAAATTCATAAAGAATAAATAATTATTTATATTATGTACAAAACGTTAGAAATACATTAAAAATGGGATAACGGTTCATAGTATTAAAATTAAAAATAACAGGTTATTTCAAAAGGAATATAAGTATTTTAATATTACGAAATTTTCGAGAAATTCTAGGACGTAACGTTAAAATATAATAAAAATTATAACTGTATTATTAAGGTTATTATAAAAAGGAAATACAGCTTTTTTACGGAATTAAAATTATTAATATCGATTGCAAAATATACTTTAAATGTTAAAGATTTTCTTTAATTTCGGAAACACCTTTAGATTTTAATTAAAAGCTATTTAGGACATCCTTAATATAAAATATTTACGATTCTTATATAATACATTATCCAAATAAAAAGGTTACCATGAGGATATTTTCGAAAAAGAATTTTTTAGCCGGGAATATATTGTATAGTAAGGTAGTTTTATAGGAATTATAACGTATACGGCCATAAAAACGTATAGAAAAATAAGAAAAAGAGGTTATTAAAATTATTTCCGGTTTTTAAACGATTTTATAATAAGTTATTGATCGATTTTATAACCGATTTATTAACCGTTTTTAAGTACGACTTATATTTTTTAATAATAATAATAAATAGATTTTTTAAAATAATAATTTTAAAAATAATACGTACGATAAACGTAAAATATATACGGAAATATTTGTAAAAATATATTAACAATTCCATGTTTTTCTTAAAGCTATTATAAGTAATGAAGAAATTAATTAGATAAAAAAATTGTAGATTAAATTTTACGAATTAATAAGAATAAAGTAACGCCTTTTATTATATATTATATAAAAACCAATAATATTATGGAAAAAGTTAATTAGAAGATATTAATTTATTTGCGAATTTTTGTAACGTATTGGCAGTAAGAATAAAATAAATCTTTTTAGAGGCGATATTGGTAATTAATAATCGAAATACGATTTTAGTAAAATTAAATCTTTTGCTAATTTATGGGAGTTATGTTAATTTAATTTCTTAAGTTAAAAATAATTCGGTAATTAAGAAAGATTTACATATAAAAGCGGAAAATTTTGTTAAAAAATTACGAAAAAATACGGAATTTGTTTAAGCCGTAATAATAGCGACCTAGTAAACCTAGGAGAAAGTAACGAATAAGCATTATTTTCCCGCCGAAAAATACGAAATTAATAACAAAATATGGTTATCCTTAAAAAATATTGTTATTTTTTGACCGTCGAAAAAGCTAAGATAATTCCAAATTAAATATTAAGTAATTAAAATAATTAATTTTTATGCTATCGAATTAAATATATTTAAAAAGATTTATAACCAATTTTATGTTAATTTATTAAAACGTACAAATTGCGATTTTTTATTAATCTAAATTAATGTAAATATATAACTCTTTTTTATTTTTTTTTAAAAAAATAACGAACCGAAATTTAAAATCGAAAATATTTTTTAAATTCAGATTAAAAAGATAAGAAAAAGTTTTATATATCCAATCTAGGTAAAATAATTAAGTTACGTAAAACCGATTTAGGAACTGTTTAAAGAATTTACAGATACAGCAGCTTTATAATAATTCGAAAAAAAATACGATAATATAACTTTTAATAACGGACCCCAAATCCAGCATATTATTCAAAAGCGGATAAATAAAAATCCAGTTCAAAAGTATTAGCCGAATAATACGTAAATAATATAAAAAGTTTAAGAAAAGTATTTAAAAATAGCTTTAAGTAATTTATAAATATATATTAAAATATTACTTTTATTATTTACGACCAAAATATTTTAAAAAGGAATTAAAAGTTATAGAAATAATATGTCGATTACGAAATTATTTAATTATTTTTAAAAACTTATAAATTTAACGATTTATTTTATGAATTTATAATATTAACGTTATACGAAAATTATATACCTAAAATACATAATTATTGGGTTTTATTTATATTAGATTTCGACAAAACCGGGATTTTTTTTATAGCCGTCTAAATTATAATTATAAAATTTTCGAAAATATTAATAATATAATTATTAACGGTTATTAATTTAACCTATAATAAGAATTAATAAACGGTATTAAAAAGGCGCAGGAATATTATAAAAAAACTTATATAACAAGATTTATTATTTTTATACTTAATACGTTTTTTGTTATACGGAACGGAAAAACCGGCAAAACCGGCAGCTTAATTTACGTATAAATAACGTATAAACCAGAAATTAAGCGCATAAATTTATTTTGGAACGCACGATATACTAAAATTTAAAACGTAAATATAAAATTTCGATACCCGGTTTTTTTCTAAGTACGAATAATCCTTAAATTAAGATTAGCTGTAAAGGAACAATATAAAAAATACGTAAAAAAGCGAATTTATTAAGATTTCGGTAATTATAATTAAAAATAATTTTATAAAACGCGTTAATTATTTAACGAAATTCGAGATTACTCGCAAATTACGCGAGAATTACGTTAAAAAATATATTAATAAAAATAAAAAAAATGCTTATTTCGGGATATTTATAATTATAATTAATGCAAACCTAATAACGGATTACCTTTTTGCCTATAATAATAAGCATTTTTGGAATAGTGAATAAATAACGTATAAGCAAATTATATACTTTGTTAATTTAAATAAAACGTATCCGAGTTTTTGGTAAAACGAATTATATAAATAAAATAAGATATATCGTAAGTACGGATGGAATATTCGTTTAAAGCGACGCGAATACGTAACGTACGAAAAATTTTGACAAATTCCGATTTATTAAAAAGGCTCGAAAATGTAAAAATATCATTTTTGCGAAGTATTTTCGCAGCATTATAACGTATTAATTAATTTATTAGCCGTTGCGGAATAACGTATAAAAGCATTATAACGTATTAATTAATTTATTAGCCGTTGCGGAATACCGTATAAAAGCATTATAATAAGTATTAATATAAATTAATTTACCGAATTAAGTGTTACAGGCTAAAGCTTATAGGGCAGCTCGGGCTTACGGAGCGAGCTTCTTAGCCCGAGCTCACCTATATGTATATAGGGAGCAGCCACCTTGCTGGTGGCTAGTTATTTTTCCTTTTTCTTTTTTACCTTAAATATAAACATTTATTAGGCCGTACCTCCGTTTAATTTACGTATCGTGCCCGTTATATATATTTAAGGATATAAGTTATTATAGTTTTTAAAAAGCTAAGTAAAAGCGAAACGTTTTTTTAAAAATATCCTGGTTACGAATAATAAGCTAAAAAAAATTATAATAAAGTAATAATAAGGTAACATAATTAATGAAATTATGGGCGAATTTACAATATTAATTTCGTCCGAAATTACTAAGAAAAATTTATAGTATTAATTATTTATTAATATGCTTTAAAAGTTTAATGTATAGTAAAAGAAATTTGTTAAATTAATTTTTAATCGTAACGAAATAATAAATAATTTGCTTAATTAAATAACGGAAATAAAAAAAATAATTTTTTACGAAAACGAAAAAAAAACCTTTATAAAATAAGACATGCTTTATTAAGAATTTACGGTAAGCTCGCCGTTTAATAATACGTTTATAAGAACGAATTGTATATTTATAAAATAGTTTTCGTAAAATGGAAAATAAAAAACGTTCCATTTGTTTTTCGCCATATTTTGTACGAAAATAAAGGAAAACCGATTTATTTCCGGTTTCTTTATAATAACTTACTTAGGTATTATAATATTTATATTTACCGAAAAATAATTATAATTTAATAATTAGTTCGAAATAAGAAAATTACGAAAAAATTTTAATATTAATAATTTTTTTATATAAAAAATAATTTAAAAATAAATAAACAGTATAATTCGTTAAAAGATAATTATAATATATAAAATAAGATAATAATTAACGGTTTTAAAATTATTTATTAAATTTTAAGTTTAAATTAGCTAAATATAAAGGCTTAACGTAATTTTTAATAATTAAGATAATTTCCTTAAATACCGGTATTAATACGTAATTCCGTAACGTATTAATTGCGAAAAATATGCCTTATGATAATTATAATCGTTAAATACGTAAAATAAAAAAGGTAATTAATCGTTTAAAAATTTTACCCGATTATTTTAAAAATAAAATAATAATAATTTGATATTTCGGTAAAAAAAATGAAACGGTTAATTAATAATAATATATTAATTAAATTAATAAATCGGTTTAAATAATAAACGGTTAAAGGACTATGTTTATAACTAACGTTATATAATTAATTATATTAATTTTTAAATTTATGAACTAATAACGAAATAATTAAAAAAACCGATCCGGAAATAATTTGAGATAGGGTTCCGATAACCGGCCTTATGCGAAATAATTTTCCGATAACGAAATAAAAGTTCGGAAACGGAAAAAATAATATTTCCGTTACGCCGTTACGAATTATTCGAATTAGGAATACTTTAAATATAAATCCGCAAAACGGTTTTATCTAGCTAAGATGGAGATTACGGTAATGAATTTGCGGAATACCGTTAACGAGGAAAACGATTCGGATAACGAAATTTAAAAAAATAACCTTTATTAAAAATTACTGGCAAAAAAGGGGTATAATAAAGGAAAAATTGCAGAAAATTAATAATAAATTAGATAATACCTTTTTTATATTAAATACTTTAATTATTAATATTATATATATAAATATTTTAATCGATAATAAATATATTTATTATTTTGTAATTAATTAGTAATTAATCCGCCGTTTAAAATTATAACGTATATTTATTATACCTTATTAGTTAAGGCTGGCGAAAGATAACGAACTTATACTAATCGTAATCCGAAAAATTATTTACGTTAACGTAAATTTAAATAACTGCTTAAAACGAATCTGGGGTTACGTAATTAAAAATTCTTTTTATTTCTTTATTTTAGAAAAATTTTAAATAAAATATAATAATATCGTATATAAGACAAAATAACGGTTTATCCGTTTTGCGAATGACGTTACCGCGCCTATATTACGCAAAAAAGGATGGTTCGATAAAGAGTTTAAAGACCGCTTAAAAGGGCGGTTATAAAAGTATAAAAAAACCTGCTTAATAACGGTTATGATCTTTACGGCGATAATGCGGTAAAGCTGTTATAAAAAGAACGAGATATAGTTATTCGTAATTTTTATAAAAGATATTAACAAAGTTTTAAAAATAAAACCGTAATTAATTTCTAAAGATAAAACGAAACGTTTTTCTAAGGAGGTACGGAAATTCCAAAACCTTTTTGCAAATAACGAAAATTTATCGTTATTATTTTATCGTAATAATAACGACGTAACGATAAATCTAAAAACAGATATTTTGAGTTAAAAAATAATCTTATAAGGACTTTTATACGGGATATTAAAAAAATTATTAATTTTACGTAAAATACTTATAAACCTGCTTATTAAAAATTGGATTCGGGTTAATAGTTCCTTTGTAAATACCTCGGTATTATTTGCAAAAAAATTTAACGAAAGTTTACCGTTTCATAGAAATTATAAAAAATTAAATAAAATTACGAAATGAAATTATTACCCTTTTTCGTTAATAAAGGAAATATTATAAATTTTATTATAAGCTTAATAATTTATAAAGCTTAATATTTAAACGGTTTTTTACCGGTTACGTATTCGCTAGGAAAATAAATGAAAAATTGTATTCTGTATACGTTTCGGGTTTTTCGAATAGTTAATATATTTATTCGACTTTAATAATATACCGGCTGTCGTTTAACGTTATATTAATATTACGTTAAAATATTATTTTAATAATTTTTGCTTTATATATATAAACGATTTATTAATTCTTTTTCCGTTTTTAAATTAATTATATAATTAAAATTAAGTTGGTATTTTGCCGTTTAATAGAAGCAAAACTAAAATTGGACTCGGATAAATACGAATTCGTAATCCAGAAAATGAAATACCTAAAATTTATTATCGAAACAAAAATAAGTTTAAAAATTAATTTCAAAGAAGTAATTGTTATTTGGGAATAAAAGACCTTTATTAACATAAAAAATGTTAAAAACTTTATTAAATTTACTAACTTTTACCGAATCTTTATAAAAGATTTTAGTAAGATAACGGTTTTTTTTACGATTAATTAAGAAAAAAATATTTTTATTAAAAAATAAAACATAATAAGCTTTTAACTAATTTAAAACAAATTTTATTATAATATTTATTTTTATGTATTAAATATTTTAGAAAAAACGGTAATAAAAATAAGGTATTCCGGCTGGGTAATTAAAAAATATTTATCTTAATTTAACTTATTAAGACGTTTATAATTAATTACGTATTATTTAAAATAATTATTATTAATTAAATATAATTACGAAATATACGGTAAAAAGTTATTAATTATCGTTAAAACGTTAACGAAATTGGAAAAAAGTTTTAAAAATTAATTAATTTTTTTATAATCTTAATAAATTACGCAAATTTTTAATATTTCATAAATATCCGTAAATTTATTAAAAGATAAATTCGATAAACCGGCTTTTTATCCGCCTTTAATTTCGTATTTAAATATTACTTTAATTAATTAGTAAATCGACCTAATATTATCTTTTACAAATTACAAAACGTAATTTACGGCAAAAAAAATATTAAGCTTAAAAAATAAATGGCCCGGTTAATTAAAGAGAAATAATTATTTAACGAATTAACGTAAATTTAGGAAATTCTGATAATCGTAATTTACTTAAAGTAAGGCAATAACGAACGACCGATTATACTCTCCGATAAAAAAGTATTTTTCGAAAAAGTTTTTTAAAAAATATAAGATTTAAAAATTATTAAAAATAAAACCTTAAATATGGCATACGCCGCCATGGCCTAAAAATTATATAATTTTCCCCTAATTATAAATACGGTACAAATTTTTATAACGGAATATTTTTTCGACCTTAAAAATTTTTTATAATTTAAAAAACGTACTTAAATTTTTGTTTAAAAGCCGTTCCAGACATTATTAATCTAACGGGTATACAACTTTTATATTACCGACTACTTAAAAAAAATATTACGTTAACAATATTAATTCGTAATTATTACTAGCCGGAATAAACGTAAAATATTCGCCATTTTTGCCGTAATTACGATATATATAATAAGTCGTACGTATAAAAGAAAACAAAAAAAAGGTTATTACGGCTCTTACTTATTCCGGATTAATTTTATTCAGATTTTTCGGTAAATTTTATAATCGACTTCCTAGCAAAGCAAAAAAAAAGGACACCTGTTTTTTTATAATATTTTACGATCGTTTAACGAAAATAATTATTTTAAAATCGATACCTAATATAAATACAAAAATATATGTTTAACGTTTTATTATTAATTAATAAAAATATTACGATTTCTTTAAAAAATTAATATTTAATAAAAGAAATAATTAAATAAATAAATTCTGGACTTATTTATACGACTTAATAAATATATAGCAATAACTTAATATATCCTTTTACCTTTAAATAAACGGAATTACGGAAAAAATTAACGAAAAAATTTTCGCATATTTCTCTTATTTTATAAATTACGTAAAATATAACTGGGCCAAATTTCTATTAATAACAGAATTAACTTTTAACAATAAAAATTTTTCGTTAAAGGTAAATTTTTTTAACTTATAAATACAATATAAAGCTTATTAACGAGGTATCGGTAACTCCTTAATTAATTTTTAAAACAAAAAAAATATTAATTTCTTAAAAAAATTACAAAAAAATACGAAATTTACATAAGTTATTATAACGTTAATTTAAGTTTAAATAAAATAATTAATTAATATTTTTAAAAAAATAAATATTACGTTTTAAAATAAAGAACTTAATATAATTAAATTTAAAAAACGTAATTATTTTGTAATTATATAAAACGTTATTTTAAATATATATTAAATATAAATTTATTATAATTATATCGTATAATATTATAAAATTAAATGTATTATTAAAAAGATATTTAAATTTCGACGTAAACTTTTTAAAGTTAATAATAAAAAATTTGTTACTTAATTAAATTATAAATAATAATTAATTATTACCGATATTATTTAAAAAAATTATATAATAAAATATATATTAAAGGCCGAAAATAGACATATAGGCTGCGGTCGCCGAAAAAAGCTATTTATAAAATAGGCAAGTTACGCCGAACCGGTATAAAAGTTAAATAATAATTTCGAAAATATAATTATTTTTAATAATTTCGAAAAATTATTCGGAAACGAAAACGAAATCGGCGAAAACGTAAAGATATAAATAAGGATAAAAAGAAAAAAATATAAACAAAGCCGTTATCGCCTCGCCGTAACCTCGTTATTCCCTAAGGGCGAAAAAGGGGGTAATATTACAGGTTAAAATCTATAGGGCAATTCGGGCTTACGGAACGAACTCCTTAGTCCGAACTTACCCATATATATATAAGGAACAGTTACCTCGCTGGTAACTAGCTATTTCTCCCTTTTCTTCTTTATCTTAAATATAAACCTTTGTTGAGCCGTGCCTCCGTTCAACTTACGTATCGTGCTCGTCACATTAAGTTGTTATTATAGGAAAAAAAAATTAAAATAAGTAAAAACGTAAGCGCGTTTTTATATATAAGCCTATTTAGCGCATAATTAACTTATAATCAGTTACTTAAATTAAGCCTAGTTCGAAAATCGATAAATTTCCAAATTTCGAACTAATTAAAAACTAAAAATTAACGTAATTATTAATTTTGCAATAAATTAACCCCTTTTAGGAAAAGTAGGAAGTAATATAATGGGGCTATATAGAGCCCTATTATAAAGCACCGAACAAACGCCGGTACTAAGCAGTATTAACGCAGCGCTTTATATGCGAACACATACAACTATATTTTTATTTTCCTTTTTTTTTCTTTTTAGCTAGAAAATAAACTCTTATTGGCAACTAATTATAAACCGCTTAGGTAAAGTCTTTTACATTAATATTAATTTATTTATAAGTTTTTATTAATTTTATTTATAATTACATATTTTTATTTAACCAGTTTTTAATTTATATAATTTTAACCGTAGTTATAATACTAGTATTTATCGTTATTACGTATAAATTATCAAAGTATTAAAAGAAAATTTAAAATAACATTTTATTTATAATTACGAAACTTCGCTTTTACGACAATGAAAAATATTATATCATTGTTATCGAGCTTGTTAAGTTATAAAGGTTTGAAATTATAATAATTATTGCATTTAAAGTGCGTTTTTATCCGATATCGACTAGCGCCTGCTACTAGTGGGACCTACATCTTTTGTATCAAATGGTTAGCATCTTACGAGTAACACGTCGTCTGCGAGGCTTCACCCTAACATTTCGCAAAATACCCGGGGCGTAATTTGTAATCTTACACCTTACTCACCCACCACCGTTTCTAAGCAAGATTCGGGAGATTATTCACCCTATACGTGCATATATGAGGATGAGAAACGTCGACACATAGTATACTAACGGCATCACAATCCCATGTACATCAGAAGTCTAATCGACTCATCATGGCGCCCTCTACCATGAAAGCACTCATCTCTGTTGAAGGTAAAAGCGCTTCCGTCCAGTCAGTCCCCGTGCCTACCCCTGGTGGGGGAGAAATTTCTCGTCAAGGTGCACTATGTAGCACAGAACCCCACCGATTGGAAGGCGATGGCGCACGTGCCACCGGGCCGTACCATTGGTTGCGACTTCGCAGGGACCGTTGAGGACTCGAACGGGTCCCACTGGAGGGAGGGTCAACGCATAGCCGGCTTCGTCCAAGGAACGACGCCCAGTCCGCCACGGGGCGCGTTCGCCGAGTACGCGGTCGTCGAGTCGAGCTCGGTGTGTTTGCTATTCCTGACGAGGTATCATACCAGGACGCAGCCGTCGTCCCGCTGGCCTTCGCGACGGCCGTGCAGGCGCTATTCCAACGCTTGAAGCTTCCTGAGCCAAGCAAGCCGGCCAAATCCACTTTCCCCGTGCTCATCAACGGCGGCACCTCGAGTGTGGGCCATTACGCCGTGCAGCTGTGCAGGCTGGCGGGCGCGTTTGTCGTCGCGACCGGGTCGAAGAAGAACCACGAGCTGCTCAAGTCCTTGGGCGCCGACGCCACGGTCGACTACAAGGACACGGACTGGCCGGAGCAGGTGCGCAAGGTGACGCACGACGGCCTCGAGTACGCCTTTGACTGCATCGTGGAGAAGGGCTCGCCGCAGCAGATAGCGAAGGCCCTCTCGCCGACGAAGGGCGGGCACATCGTGACCATCCTCCCCGTCGTGGACACCAAGGACGAGGTTCGCCAACTGAACAGCAAGGCCAAGCTGGAGAGCACCATCGTGTACACCGTCTTCGAGCGGCCCCTGAGATACGGTGCCTTCGAAAACTGCGGGGAAGCAACACCGGAGGACAAGGCGATCTGGGAGAAGTACCTGGCGATTCTGCCTGAAATTTTGACGAAGGGCAAGATCAAGCCGAACAGAGTGCGGGAGATGGGCGGCATCGAGGACATCCTGACAGGGTTCAGGGAGCAGAAGGAGGGGAGAGTTAGTGCTGAGAAGCTTGTTTACAAGATCGCATAGACCGATCATACGAGGAAAAATAGAGATACGATGCTAGAGACCCGAGCCAGTAGAGCCGCCTATAAGTACTATGACTAAGATGCAACACAATAATTCTCCTGCTAGCGATGTGCTCCCGCGGACGGCGAAATAGCAACACCTCTAACAATTTCTTGTATCTTATGGCCAAAACTCCAACTCATATCGTAACATCACCGATTAGATTGCCTAAAGCCGCTCCCACTTCGCCTTTAAGGTAACGTGTCAGTTAGCTGCTACCGAGAATTGGTGGAGGTGCTGCCATTTTGCCGTTCGTCGGATATTAACCTAAGACGTACAGAAGGTGCTTCAGCGTGGAAGCTAATAGCCCTGTGTAAAGTGTAAGAGTATCGTAGGCGACTCCATGCAATGATAGAGCATCTCGTTGCCCTCCCGATCCTTATTCGCAACCTGGGATCTAGTTCTGAGTAACTTGGGCTTAAGTCGCGTGAGGACGTAAAATCATTCTGGCTACATCCCATATTTAAGAAGCACTTGGAGCTTCTTACAATAAAGCTTAATGGTTGCAAGTACGTAATATGAGGTAGGCACATGTATTCTCCAACTTGAGCTCTGCAGTCTGCCTAGCAGCGGAATAGCGCCCCTTTTCAGGGAAACGGGACCCACCAACTGGCTAACAGCTGACAACTTACTGTAATCAGCTGCATTCTGTCCCGCCCTACGAACCTCACCAATCATTCACCTCTTAATGAGCCTCGAGAAACAATACATATTCTATCACTTCGGGCCTATCCTTGGTCTAAGCAACCTTCCCCTTTGAGTCCAGGTTTGTTGGCGACCGCCCACTATTGCATTTCTCCCTCGCCAGTTGTTTGACAACGCGAACCTTGGGCAGCAACATTTCACTGGCAACGCTCGTCTCGTGTCCCTCGTTCGTGTTCTATTTCTTACTTTTCTCCGAATCCGGTATTTCTTCTTACCTTTAGCTTATTTTGGCTCCCTTCGTCCATCTCTGCGCAGCACATCGATCGGGCTATGCATGCTCCTGCCCTTTAATCTCCGATTAAGACTGCGCATGTTGTTGACTAGCGCTCTACTACCGCTTGGCTAGAGTAGCAGTTCACCCCAACGACATTGGACCTCTCTGTAACTTCGCGATCTCAGCCGGACCCGTAGGTATTTTATGCTCTGCCCTTTTATCTTCTTATTTGTTTCCTTTTCGTTTTCGTATATTTCATTTTATTTTTCATCTTGCGCGTTGCTGACCTGCACTTAAAAGTAGAGCGGAAAGCTTGTGGGACTGCTGAATTACAGGAAGTTCCTCGTGGTAGCATTTCCCTCACCTCTTACATTCAACCCCAGTCTTTCATCCAGCAGGCTTTATTGATCCCATTCTCCCGTTTCCTCGGTAACTGGGAAAATATTGGGTTGCCAGCCCGCTCTTATAGCCTTTCTTCTTGCGCTAGCCTCAATATATGGGCGTCCTCTTCATCCTCCCATCACTGGTAGAGTTACGCATGTTTACGTGTACAAGCACACATATGCAAACCACGAATCTACTAGCGAAGAAAAGGGATTGAGCCCATCTTCTCCTGGTTTATGTGCCATAACGCCTGCGGGGTGCCTGCTGTAGGGAATACCTTTGAAAGGAGCCCTTCTTACCTTCAGCCAACGGCATTCAGCCTACCTCGCGAACCCAACCTCGCAATAAATCTCCTCAACAGAAAGGAGCCTCAACGACGCTGGGTCTTTTGTATTGAGCTTAGTGTCTGAACTATATTTCCTGGGCGTGCTCTTCCCACCCTTCACCGTGGGTTTGACTGAAGGGATCCAGAACCTCCTCTTGCAATGTCGACTTCCAACGATACAACAGTGCAGCCGAGTCCCCCCATCTTTTCGCTCCCGTCGGAACTGATACTGATGGTTACCAACTCAATGCCTGTTGCTGACTCAATATGCCTTGCCCTTTCATGCCGTCACATGTATAACGCTGTTGACACGAAGTATTTTGACCTCATCCGCGCAACCAAGACAGAGAGTGACAGCCAAGGAAGACGTTACACCGCTGGGAATTTGGACGGCGTACGTTGGGAAATCTTGGAGAGCCTGCAATGCCAGTTTCATGATCTGGAACTTTGTCATATCTGTCGCATCTTCCATCCACGCGGCTCACCCGATTCACGGTCTTTATTGCGCCCAATCGAGTCTGACGGTTTTGCGTGTAATGCAAAAGAGTTCTATATCGGCAGATGGTTGATCTGGGGACTCGGATTCAGGGACGTCTCCGCTGTCATGAGCCGCCACGTTTTTGGCGAACCCTGTGGGCTTCCGCTTTCGGACCTGCATTTCTCAACCGACTGGACGTTTGCTTGCTGTTACAAGAAGATGTATAAGGCCCGGATGGCATCTTTCAAGGAATTCCTAAGTTACGTCAAGTTTGATACCGAAGCTATCATTGACAACAACCAGCTCATCGTCCATCGCTCACAGCGACTTTGGGTTCCCATCCATCAACAAGGCTCAGATGTTCTTCTTCGCTACGGCATCGGCAATGTTGCCAATGACCTTAGGATTTGCTCTCACTATTCAATAAACGCTCCCGAGATGGTCTCTAGGTTCATCGGACCCTTCGCAAGCGCCTTGCAGCTTGCGCTGGGTGCAGAGCAAGCCTACGGTCCTGGAATAAGGCCACAGAACGTATTCCGGCGTCCTCTCCTAACCAAGTGCCACAGCTGCCCCACTCAATTCCAGACAACATTCCATGTCCACGAGCACGACAACAAGAGCGTCGAAGTTGTCATAGATGTGTGGCAAAACCTAGGATATGGTCGTTCTCCTGTCAAGCCTGGTTGGATTAATTGCTGGGGCTGCCTCAATCCCCGCTACGCCGGTGGTGGCAAGGATGAACAATGGAAGAACGAGTGGCGGGAATCCGACGTGAAGTACACCGATGAAGGACAAAGAGGTTCCTTCCGTGTCTCCGCCGGCGCGAGCGCAGCAACGCACCCATCCTCCCCTGCCGCAATCAATCACTGGAAAAGTCTCCCGGGGGCCGGAAATGACGATATGGATTCATCTGGACCCTGGAACACCGTGGCGGTAGCGAAAACACCTGCATTGGGGCGTCTGGCTCCCATCCAGTTCAACCAACTTCTACGAAGGGTCGAGTCATCGATGATCGACTAATGGGATTACTAGGTCTCCGAACCCAAGAGAGCATGGCGGATGGTCTCGGTCAAGTCAGTGAAAAGCATCCACCAATAGCCTTCAGCAACCCTTCAATCTCGCGAACAGCAACTAAGGCTTTAAACAACCGCCCAAACTTTGTTAAACCCCCGTTTCCCCCAGTCACAACATTAATAATGTACGAATATGTGTATCATATGTCTGTTTCCAACGAACCTCCGAAGTCCTCCTAACTTGGTTTCTATGAAGTCCTAAATTATGTTCGAGCAGGATAACAAAAGTTAATAACGTGGCGCAGTATCATGTTAAGGCCTTCCTAACGAGATAGTAACCATGTCAGATCATTTTTACCCTACGAAGACGAGACAAAGCAAGACGTGCACTATGATAAGGCGAAGGGCAACTAAAAGCTTTAGAAGAATTCCAACACTCAAGGCTGTTCGCGGAGCCCAGCAATATTCTTGTGTCAGTGACCACATGGCCTTCTTTGTGGGCCCTGGGACGATCAACCTAATGTTACTCTTCATCAACTCTTAATTTCCATACGCCTCGGCATAATTCGCTTCGGCATAATAACACATATCTATACCCGTTCTGCGATCAGACGACAGCAATTCCCACACCATCTCACCCTATCTCAGTCAGAGATCAGGGGCGCTGGCAGGCAGTTACAAAGCTTTGGGGTCTAGTGGATGGTGAATTTGGCACTGAAGTTTCTGTGGGCCAATTTCAAGCTTGAATATGCACCTGGACTTTCAGCCGAGGTTTAGATCAAGAGGGATACTGGGATTCGTGGCTTCTATAGAAGTGCTGAGGTACATGACGCAACAGCTATGGGGTTCCATGTGTCAGAATTGGGGAATGACGTCCCCACCACTTTGTGTATATATGGAAGTGTAGCCCCCCAAGCTTCCTGGTTTGGCATCGAGTAAGGAATCCAACAGGTATTTAACCTATCTTTGACACCAGTCAGTGTCACCGGTAGCAATACGATCCGTCGTATGGCTCTAATCAATCTACCTCATTAGCCGTTCCTTGCCCTGCTATGGAATCTTAAGGCGCTTTATTCAACAAGGAAGACGGTGGCCACTCGGCTGTCGCTAAGCCAAGTCCCTGCCCTTTTGGGCTTGTTCACGTTATGATAACGGACGAAATGATGCATACTTGACCGGACGGGTCTCGATCGCGAAGATCATGGACCACGAATAAGCGCTGTGAAGCTGGTAGGCCCGCATTCTGCATATTTGCATAATGCATTTGTGATAGAACAGTCTCTGCTTAGATATCGTCTGTACATTGTATTCTTCACAATGAACGTCCCTTACGAACTAAGGACGCCAATTTGAAGTCGTAGCGTTCAGAACATTCAAATAGGGGGGCGATTCCTAGGACCTTCTTCATCCGATATACTCCCGCTCAATCCTGGTCGAGTTACGGACCCCAGCAAGAAATGTGGAGTATCCATCCTTAACCGTGGACAGTGTCGGTAGTTAATGTCTGTTTTAATAACGAGGACGATTTTCGTTGCACTCCTCTCTGATACAAGATCCATAGTCTTTACTTATATGAACTAGGAAAACTCACCTGTCAAAATAAGCCATCCCGGCGTTCGCCCATTCTGTTAGGAAACCGGATGTCCGTGGCGGAGGTATCCTGGAACGAACGGGCTTGGGAAAGTTGTGTGACGCCAGGGAAGCGGACACCAACCGAACACTTAAGACAAGCGCTTTCTTTTCCACCACTCCTTCCATAACACTATAAAAATCAACAGACCTCGCAATTTTTTCGAGTTTAACATACCAAAGGCAGAAAACCTTCGAGTAACCCACGCACGAAGCTACCATAATGGCTAACGGCATCCACCGAGTCACCTTGTTCAAGGTCCCGAGTCCCGAGGGCCAGCAGAAGCTTATCGAGGCGTTCAAAGAGATGCAAACAGGTTTGAAGAAGGTAACTTCCCATACCACCTACTCGTTCGTGGTCAACATCTTCGACAGTCCTCCGGAGCTCCTCTCCTGTAGACGGACCCTAGCGCCGCATTACCCCACTGCCCCCGGAACACCCCCATCTCCTTTCCATCAGCCGCACCATCCACCCCCCTATGGTGGCCGGTCTGTCCCTGCTATTCTGACATATGCCTGTTGATCAATTTGAAATGCACCACCTACCTCCACTTTTTATTCTTCCACAGCAGAGAAATCGCTGACCACCAGCCACAAACAGGACGGCAAGCCCTACATCCTCTCTCTAAGCGTCGGCCAGGCGGCCGACGACCCGCGGAGCCAGGGCTGGACCGTAGTGGCCCAGACCAAGTTCGCAAGCCTAGACGACATGCGTTACTATGACGAGCAGGACGAGGCGCACGCGGCGCTCAGGGAGAAGGCCAAGGGGTATGGCATCGCCGGCGGACCGGCGGGGGTTCTGACGGTTTATTTCGAGGCTAGTGTGAGCTCCGGAGGTTCTGAGTTCGCATTCTGAAGGCAGAGAGGCGCGGTGGTTGGTGGTGCAGTTGTATGGCAGCCTCTATCTAGCTCGGCCGAATATCGTTCACGGCACGTATTGATCCTTATGGTAGACCATGCTCCCTATAAAGAGGATCACGGATTCCTAATTTAGTGGTAAGAAGTCACATCAAGATGTCAGTCATCTAAATAAAAAAAAAACAAAAAAAAGATCAGAATTTCGCGGTGATCTAAAGGTGGTCGTGTCTTAATTGGATCCACACGGCAAAGCGGGTAATGGGGCAACAACGTGCCCGGGCTCCGAGTGGTTCTAGGGCTCTATGTCTACCCACAGAAGCCATCACTCAGGGGTAATAATGGGTAACTGTAACAGGTAAGGTTAACTCTTCTAACCCGGCAGCCTTGAAAACGTTCGTGATGATGTTTTTAGACTCCTCATAAGACTCCTGAAGCTCCAGCGTCGCTCCCGTATGCCTTCCCGCCTCCTCCAACGCAAGTAGCCAGTACCCGATAGTCTCCATGCAGTTGTAGAATTCGAACTCCGTCTGGGTAGATAACGCCAGGTCGTCCGCGTCCAGCTCTCGAAAGAGTGCGATGTCGGCGCTCTGCATGTACGTCACGATCTTGGCCTTGCTAACGGTGTGGCTGCAATTCCACGCTACGGCGAGACGTGGAGCATCTTCCGGCTCGTTGAATATGAGCTTCAGCTCGGCGAGGGCCGAGCCGAGAGCCTCCGACTCCTGCTCGGTCGTGTCGGGGTCGCCTAGACGCTCCACAAGTGCGTGATAATCAATCCTCAGCCGAGAACCCCAGGCGGTCATGGACCTGAGCACTTCCTCCCAGTATGGGCTGACGGCTGAGCACACCTGGCGCCTTAGGTCGTCAATCGCGGCTTGCGTCGCGGCTATATTTCGCTCGTAGTCGTCGTTCAAGAATAACCCTTTATATGCCTCGAATACGTCGGCGCGGGCTACGACTATACAGTGGAGCCTCTCGTACGTTTCCACCAATAAGTCCACGGTGTCTTCTGGGTATATGGCGATTTCTGTCCGTACTCTCGGAGATGAACGGTCCTCAGGACCGCGAGACATGATACTGGTGATGCAGCTGTTTGTGTTGAGAATCTGATGTGGAATGGGAATGGGAGTGGTAGTTTTGGTTTTCGCCAAGCTTTATGACGGCCGTCTGGCCTTATATATCGAGGTCACTTGCATGCAGTCCTGATAGGAGGCAATGCTTTGAAGCCTAATGTGCCATGCTCTCGCCTCCAGGTTCCAGGTACACTATGAATCCTCCGGGACAAGGCCGCAGAGGCTAGTTTGGGTTGGCTTTTTAGGTCCCGGTCAACGTTAAATACTACAAGATCGCCATGTTTGCGCTACATACTCTCCATAACGAGGGAGAATCATCTAGGAGCGAGGGACTCATTCGTGTCTCCCTTCTCCCCCTTCTCCCCTTGGCGCAAATCCCCAGAGCTTGTCTCATAAGACTCCGTCTCGGGATATTTGGCAAGGGTCCGCTTATCGAGCCACTGCACGACAGCGACCATGCCGAGCATGACGGCGACGGCGACGATCATGGCAATGCAGCCGTTGCGCCAGTAGGGGGCGTCGGAGGCCGGGTAGAGCGCGATGCCCCAGAACGTGTAGAGGGACGTGGTCGCAGCGTTCATGGCGTACAGGATGACGGCGCGCGTTGCGTCATCGCCGCCGCGCTGGCAGATAATGTTGGCCCAGCCAAAGGACACCGGGTTGACGATGTACGACGTCCCCGCCAGGTAGTAGGCGAAGAAGGTTGCGGCGAACGGCAGCCCGGGGACGAGCAGCATGACGGCCGTGACGAGCTGCAGCAGCGACACCAAGACCCCCATGGGCACGCGCCGCCCCGTCGCATCGATGTGCGCGGCCGCGAGGAAATTGGACACAATGCCGACGGCCTGCACGCCGAGCGGGTACCGGTTGATCTGCGACTGGCTGAAGTGCTCGCGGTGCTCGCCCATCCACAGCAGGAACAGGTTCTGCAGGGTGAAGGCCTCGAGGGCGCCGCTGACGACGGTGAAGAAACACAGAATGTAGAGCGCGGGCGAGGCGAAGACGCGCTTGGCCAGCGAGCAGGGGCTGATGTCGTGGCCGTCCTCCCTCTTGGGCGGAAGCCGGGCGAGTGCGAGCTCGCGCTCGGCCTTGTTGAGCCAGCGGGCCTCCGTGGCCTCTGGGACATCAGGGAAGCAGAAGAACCCCGCGGCGGCCACGGGGCACGTTATGATGCCGTTAATGAGAAACAACCACTGCCAGCCGGCGAGTCCGGAGTAGCCCTCCATACCCTCGTAGATTGCGGCCGTAAGAATGCCAGCGAACATGGAGCCGGCCTGGCCCGACGCCGTGAAGATGGCGGTGCGCTTGGCGATCTCGCGCGACTTGTACCAGCTGCCGATGACGTACATAGTGCCGGAGTAAGTGCTCGCCTCGGCTACGCCCTGCAGGAAGCGCACGGCGCACAGCTGCGGGTACGTGCGGCAGGCCGCCGTCAGCGTCGTCAGCGCGGCCCAGGCCAGCGCCATGGAGGGCAGCCAGATGCGCGGCGCCACCTTCTGGAGGATGATGCCGTGCGGCACCTGCCCGACGACGGACCCAGCCGTGAACATGGCCAGGATGACGTTGTACTCGCGGCCCACGATCCCTAGATCCTCCCTGAGGCCCGCCACATAGGCGTTGGCGAACGCCGCCCGGTCCAGGTAGTTGAAGAAGTAGGTGAGGCAGCAGTACGTCAGGATAAAGAAGTCTTCGGTAGAGGGGATTACTCAGTTAGCAATGCAATGTGAGGAAATCGCGAGTTTGTGGGTTCCCGCGGCGCACCAACCGAGCTTCCGGACCAGCCATCTTTCTTCCTTGTTCTTCGCCTCGTCGCTGAGGAATAGCGTCCGCACTCTGCGGGCGAGCGAGGGTCGTTCTTGTACCCCCATCTTCAGATCTGGTTTCAACGATAGGATCTCTCAGTGGGGATATAGACCAAGGGAGGCGGAAGGTCATATGCTTTTAAAGACTCCAGCATAGGCCTCCGGGGCCGACCCGCCAGTGAGAATTTTGAGTCTGGCGACTGTCCCGCTCCCTCTTACTTAGAACGTCTACCAAACGTTGCCAAGAAGTAGTGAAGCCTTTTAAGCGGAGCTGCGATGCTCATGATAGGCCCGAAAAAGGCGCCAATAGTCCCCGCTAAGGGCTAAGGAGAAGGAGAAAGTCAAGGGATTACCGAAAAAAGTAATTGGTGTCCCTTTTCCGGGGCTGGTGTATACGATTGGCCCTCTTCCCCGACGGACCCAGCTACGCGATATCTATCCTTTCAAGTTGCCATAATAAGTCGCACCGCTTACGTTACACAACCAGGTTGATAATGTAGTGCGCGACGAGGTATGCTGGCCTTGATACAACGCGGACTTCGGCAAGCTGATAGCACATCGACTATAGTATACGAAAAGGAGTAACGCATCTCTTAAGAATGTCATTCGATATGCGTTGCACTAATTACCATTAATAAAGTCTTACCACGGGCGCTTTCTGTATGCACCAGTTATCCATCCAACTCATCATCAACATCGGGCTTTAAATTTCACTTGCCTGTGCTGTAATTCTCAGAAAAGTGGGAGACAGCTGTCTACCGGCCCATGAGTTCTATCTATGCGAAGAGATAGTTATTACAGAGGCCGGCAGGAAGGGACCTGGAAAACACTGAAACTCCTAACTATGATCATCTACGGGGGAGTATCGCTAGAGGCTCTCTAGGGAGTTAGATGCAGTAACGGTGGCGCTGATAACGCAGATGTCCTTCTCGTCTAAAATGATATTGCTCGTTGCTGTCAGATCCTGAAGTGCCGAAAAATGTGAGGCCCCACACTACGGCGGGACACTATCAGGTCTTAAATCTCACAGTTGCCTAGTAGTACTAATAGTTGTAATCGTCCTTGAAGCGCCCTCCCCAAAGAAGATCAAAAGAGTAAGATACCGTGTCTCATCCTCTCGTGCAAGAAGCTTTCCCTATTTTTGTAAAACGCAAAACCTCAGAATTTCCTAGTCCGCAAATGCTGGCGTTCGATGCCATGGGACTAGGTGTCCGAATGCGCATTTCCTTCCCCTTGTGCTCCCCATCCGCTGTTTGGGTGCCCCTCCCCATAAGCCTAAGCCTCCTTCAGCGCTCGTACTACGTTCGTCATCTTGTCGATCAACTCCGGCATCCTGAATGGCTTCACGAGCACATCGTCACATCCGGCGGCCTTCGCCTTCAGAATCTGCTCCGCTCGCGCATTAGCGCTAACGGCCACGATGGGAATCCGGGACCCGGCAAGTTGACCCGCCCGCTCCATCTCTCTTATGTTGCGCGTGCACGTGAGACCGTCCATCGACGGCATCTCGATGTCCATTAGTATCAAATCCAAGGGGAAATCGCCGCCGGCCCGAGTCGTCCGCTGAAGCTTTTCTAGCGCCTCCAACCCGTGGTTGGCCACTTCAACTTCGTACCCATGCTCGAGGAGCCCGCGCCGCGAGATCTGTTGGTTAATGAGATTGTCCTCAACAATTAACACACCCTTGATATGAACCTCGACCGGCGCGGTCTCTGTCTCAAACACCTCGGGATTCCCAGCGCTCGGACTCGAATGAGTACGGCTACGTGACAATCGCATAAGATTCTCAACAACGTCAACGGCGGCCTTGGCGTCTCGGAGAGACTCCGCACTAGGCGTGTGCGCTTCAATGTAGAACGCGAAAGTAGATCCGTGGCCAGGTCGAGACGCAACGCCAATCGCACCATTCTGCATCTCCGTGAGTTGACGACTAATGAACAGTCCGAGCCCCGATCCCCCATATTTGACATGTGTTTTCGCGCTGGCTTGAGAGAATCGTTGAAACAGAGTAGACATCTCCTCTTCTGTAATTCCTTGGCCTGTGTCGGTGACCTTGAACATTAGATAGATCCGGTTCTCTTCTGGGACTGACGGCAGTTTCTGCGCATCGTCCAAGGAGATGGCTCCTGGGGGGATGAAACGGACTGACGAGGCCCCTTCTTTAGGACGAGTCTTCGAAGCGCTCATCTCTACGGAGACGTTCCTAGCTGTCACGTCTTTGGTGAACTTCAACGCGTTTGTGAGAAGGTTGATTAGTACTTGCTTCAACCGCGAGGGATCAAGGTCAAGGAAGTCGATATCAAGATCGTGATATGATTGGTCTACTTTCATGGTTAAGTTGATATCAACCCGACGAGCTTCCACCTCAAACATCTTGAACGCTTGGCGCACGACCTGGATTGGGTTCACCGTAGTCGGGGTCACGGTGAGGAGATTTGAGTCAAGTTTTGACATTGTGAGGATGTCATCAACTATACGCTTCTGGTGCGCAGCACAGGCAACGATAATCTCTGCACCCTCTATGCCATCTTTGAGTAGGTTGATGCCGGAGGAGTTTGCAGTAGTACCACAGCCAGTAGTGCTTGGCCCATTGGCGTTATTGTTAACATGTGTTTCGACAAGTTCCTGAGCTTTCGTAAGAGACGCAATAATAGTATCGGCAGCCTGGACGATGGCACTCAGAGGGTTCCGCATCTCATGCGAAGTAATATCGATGAAGTTTTCCTACCCCGTTTACCGAAGTCAGCGGCGGACAAATATGAAAATTTCGGTAAATGACGCCGAGAACCATCTATAGTGTCCTGGCTAAGGATATGGTAATATTGTCTTCTGGCAAGGCGCGATACAACGACGTTGGATGCTTACCTGCTGGCGTTTCGACTCGATAGCTTCGTGCTTTCGCTGCCGTTCTCTCTCAAGTTGCCACCTTTGCAAGGAAACGTCGCTGAGACAGCCGGTAAAGGACTGGATAGCACCTTCAGAATTGCGGACGGGCATGAACGTCGCAACGACACATCGAGGGGCTGAGATCGCATCACCAGCGCTATCTGTTGCTACCCACGTCGTCTTCAGCCGAATCTCTGTAGTCTCTGTCTTCCCTCCTTTAATAAGCTCAGCTAGGGTTTGCTGGAGATTTGGGTAATCAGCGTCGACAACACAGTCACTGAAGGGCTTGATTATTGTCTGGCTCAAATCCGCCTTCTCGATGCCACACATCTCGTAGAAAACCTTATTAGCCGAGATCAATCGGCCTTCCAAGTCCATATCGTATAGTCCGACGGTCGCGAATTCCGCCATTCGCTTCAGATGCTCGGCTTGCTGAGCCCTTCTAATCGCTTCTTCGGCGGCTTTCTTATGAAGGGTGATGTCGGTCAAACAGGCGAGAACTTGACTGAAACTTCCATCTGGGCCGTGTTCAGCTTTTAGAGATGCTAGCACATGCCGCTCTCCTCCGTCGTCCAACTCTAGGTCCAACCCGGCTCTCTCAAGGCTTGGGGAACTTCCTTTTGGTTGTTGCAACGGGAATTTGTCGTCTGACGACCTACGTACCCGAAACTCGATCGTTATAGAGAGGTTCCTCCGCAACTCATCGTACGCGCGCCGCACAGTCGGCTGATCCTCCTCAACGACACAAGCAAGGAATGCCTCGGGGGTTACTGGAGCCGTTTTCGGTTGGCCAGTTATGCGATGCCAAGAGTCATTGGCGAAGGTGAACCTGCCCTGACAATCACTGAAATACATCCCGATAGGGATGAACTCGGCGATGCATTGGAACTTTTGCGTAGTTTCATCGACCTCTTTAGTTCGCGATTCAAGCTTTTCCTGCAGCTTAGCCCGGTCGTAGGCCGCCTGCTCGACCATATTACGGCCTCTGCGAGCTTCCTCCTCAAGCAGCACCGTGGCTGCCAGTGTCGAGGCTAGCTTTTGATTAAGCAAGGATATGTACTGTTTATAACCATTGTCATACGGTCGGCGCGGGTTCAGTCCAAGAAGAAGAAGCGCCGTTACATACTCGTCTTTGGTTGGTAGTATCGGGAAGATCACAGCCTCGCGGCAGGGATTCCCGAAGCCACGCCAGTTCAGTCCATCTAGTAGAGATTCTGGCAAGGTGCCATCTTTAGTCTGAAGTAGTATGGGGCTACGCAAGTCTATTGCTTCCCTGAATGCCGAGCACAAGCCTCCGTCGCCTTCGCTAAGAGAGATAGTTGGCGGGATAAGCGGGTGGCCATCTGGAACGCCAAGGTTACCCTCCAATCGGCAGGTCTTTCTAGGGTCAGAGCTGCCGGCGCCATCGTTAACCGAGTATAAGATAGCAAGAGGAACGTCGTAACTGGGTCTCACGGCCTCGAGGTTTTGAAACAACTTCGCCCAATACGACTTAACGTCACGTGCCGTAACCAGCGTATCGCCCAGTTCAACCAGCATATTCGTGCGTCTTTCCCAGAGTCGGCTCAAAGTCGTGTCAACAAGCGCGTGTATGAAGCCGAGGCATCTTTTGTTCTCGGTGATGGGAACGATGGTCCACTTGAGATATGTTTCTACCAGAGTCCCATCCGGATTTTCTACAAAGACGCACCATTCCGGGTCATCTTTAGAAGATTGCCTGGAAGCGCTCGCCTGCATATTCTGCTTCAGCTCACCGTAGAAGTACGGCCATACATCGTCGACCGGCCGGCCTAACAGACTGGAAGGCTTGGCGGCACATAGTTTGCGACTAAAGGCTTCGTTGTACAGAGTTGTCAGCCCGTTCCCCCAATAGATAGCTATCGGGCGCGAGTCGGCCAAAATCTGGTTGAACGAATGATGAAGTAACGCGGGCCAGCTGCTGGCCGGGCCGAGTGGGGTGGATGCCCAGTCGAAGCTGTTGACGGTGTCAACAAAAGGCTCCTGCTCTCGCGTGAAGTCTGGGAGGATCCAGCTCTTGGCTAAGTCACCATCAACAAGAGGCTCGGTTGTAGTAGTATGCAAGAGGCTGCCGCTGGTCTCACGTCGGTGATGAAGACGAAGTCCGGGCAGATCACCTTCAGGCGGAGGCGACTGATTGTTGCCGCCAACAACAACCCACCTGTTATTGACCACCGATCGTGTCCAGTAATTGCTCATGAATGTGATACTGGTCCGGGGTGAAGACCGACCATTAGGATAAAGTTGTGCACCGCCGCTCCTGATCCAAGACCAAAAGCCTCCGTCACGCGGCTGAGAAATACCATCCAAGCCATCATATAGAGTACCGTCGGCTCTTAAAGCCGGATTCGCGTAGACGATAGCTAGAGCTTGGGGGGATTCGGGTTGTGGGGAGGAGAGAGCTTGGGGCAGGGCGGCGATAAAGGTCGGTCGGGGATCAACTTCGAGCAACTCAATAACATCGATGTCGGGGGCATGCGGACACATTCTACCAGAGAGCTCGGCGGAGGTTGACGTCGACATCGACGTCAATGGTGATCATAGCAAGAGCTAAGGATCTGCACTAGAGTTAGGTAGGGGCCCCGGCTGCGAGCGATGCATTCTAGTTAGGCGACGAGCAGGACCAAGTTTTCGGGAACCGGTTGACCCTTGCCGCTTGCGGGCCTGATACCTGTTTTTGGCAAAACGCGGCCAAGACCGAGAGATGGGATGGGTTCCGTGCTACACCAAATACGCAAGGATTCCTGGCCAAGTCAGTCGGGAAATAGGAGACTACTACATATGCACCTATTACATGTAATAGTCTGGGGTAGCGGGGCGAAGGAAGGAGACGCAAGAGGGGTAAACAGCTGCAAGATAAATCGTTCCGCGAAGTCTTAACCGATCCTAAAATTTTAGATCAGGAGAGCGACACTCATTTTGCAGAGGAAGGGTGGGGGGGTTTTCCGCCAGCCCGTACCCGCCGAACTGGATAATAACAAAGCTACGTATCACATTTGCGCCGAATGAACAGATCCTGTCAGCTAGTTGGGGGGTGCGGAGCGCTCCCCATATACGGAAAGGTCCCATACTGATCGGCTCATATATGTTCCGTGGCTAAGCTACTTAAAGTTGTACGCGTGCGATAGCACTTACAACTTAGCTAAATTAAATAACATAACTGATGTCTGTCGGCTAGCAGGGGGTGCTCTAGCACCCCATATACGGAAGATTCCCTCTGATCGGAACATATATGTTCCGGGACTAGATCACCTTAAAGTGCAGTGCGCGTTCTAAATTACCTTAACTAGCTCAGGCCTCCCTAGCTCGTTTTCCCAATTTCTTCAAAGTCACTCAAATACCGCTCCACAACGCTAAATATTAACCAATCAAATCCCAAATCCCCGTAACGAACTAACAAGGCCTAAGTTATAATTGCGTAAAAACGGTTTCGTTTAATATATTTGCTTTTTTAAAAAAACGAAAATCCATAATAACTTAATAACAAAACATTTTTTTATAAATATATATATATATATACCGTTATTTTTGTTATAGCTTATTATTAATATTATTTTAATTTTAATTAGGACCTATTTGCTATTTTTAAATTATAATGCGTATAACAGTTACAGCCTAAGCCCATCGTATCATTATTCCCCTTTTCAAAATACGATAAATCCGAATTTTTTTAATTTTACCGGGCTACGCCTTTAAAACAGAATATACGTACGCATACCTTAAATTTTTGGCATTAACATAAAAAATTAATATAACGTTTCAAAATTTTATTTATAATTAGGTTTTTTGTAATAATTTAAGCCGAATTATTAATTTAACTATTTAGATCAACCGATTAATTAATATTTTAAAAGAAAAATAAATACGCGAAAAATTATTAATATATAAAAATTAATAAGAATTTTTAATTTCGGTTAATTAGGACCCCGTTATATGCAAATATTATAATATATTATACGAGGAATTTGTAATTTTTATAAAAAGGCTTAAATTTCGTTATTTGCCGGAAAAGATATTATTCGAAATTAAAATAATTTATATTATTTTGGATAAAAATTAATACTTTATAAAAATATTTACCTTTAACTGGTTTAAATTTTTAAACTAAATAATTATATATTCCAGAAAAAAATGGCAATCGTATAATACGAAATAAAAAAAGAAACGATTTTATAATAATAATAATCCGGATATTTTTATATATTTTTTTAATAATCTTAATTATTATAATTAAAATAATTTTCAAAATTAAGGGCAATTATTTACCTTATTTACTAAATAGGTTTTTATTGTTTTCGGATTTATTACGAAATAATATCGATATATTAAAAGGGTTAAATATTTTCGAAAATGATTATACGTTAAATAGAAATAAAATTTGGTTAACGAAAAAAATTAAAATAACCGCATTAATTTTTTTATAATTATATAATTTTAATTAAAATAAGTTACGTTTTATAACTAAATATAATAAGGTAATACTGTATTTTAATACCATAACTTTAATATTTAAAATTATATTTATAATTTGATATTTCGATTTAATATCGTTATGCGGAATATTATTACCGCCTTTATTTATTATTATAACCGTATTTTTTAAAAAAATTAAAATAATCCATATTCCGGCTTAATTAATATTATAAAATAAAATAATTTTATAAAACATTATAATAATATTTAGTACCGCCTAATACTTTTTATTAATTCGTAATTAATATTATTCGGATTTTATTTTTTATTTTTGTTAATACGTTTTATAAACGTAATAAATAAAAATTTCTCTATTTTCTTAAATTAAAGCGTATTTCGTATAATAAACGCCGTTCGATTTCGTTAAATATAATTAACGAAAATAAAGATACCATCGACGGTACTTATAACATTTATTAAAAAAATTTTTAAAGGATATATAAATTTTCAAAAAAATTTTTATCGGTTTTCGGAATGTTTTTATTTTATTTATACAAATTAGAAAATAATTAAATATATTTAGAAAATATAAACCAGTTAAACCAAAACAATTAATTTATACGATAAAAAACGGTAATTTTTTTTTATTTTATTTTATATATAAATAAATTTTTTATTTATATTTATAAGTATTTATTAGCCTGATAATATAGCCGGGACGTATAAAATATAAGTAATTTTAAAAACGAATCGTTAATTTTTAAATAAGATAACATAAGGCGACCCCCTCACCAACGCCCCATCCCCTCAACGCGCCACCCCACAATCGCGTTACGCGTTAATCCACTTACTGATTTCTTTCCCTATAAAAAGCTTCTTAATATCATTTTTAAAAATTAACAAATTTATCTTTTTATTCCTTAAAATCTGCGCTTTCGAACGATATGCAGCTTTCGGCTTAATTCTGTACGGCGCGAGTGATTAAAAAGGTAAAACATGGGAGATCCTTACGTTCAGCCTCTAAGGGCTACCAGGTTAATAGACGATATATATTACGCCGTATCCAAGGTATACCGATAAAAAAAGAGGCTAATAAGGTTCGTTAAAAATTATTACCAGTCCAAAAAAAAGCTTTAGCTTATTGGGTTATCGTATAAGGTTAGTTAGATTATGCGTTATTTTATGAGCGATTCCGTTTATACGCATAACGTCTTTTGATTAATAGCGGCAGCCCTAAACGCCTAGGAAAAAGTTAGGTAATTCGATTTTTGCGTTATTATTTTAAAATCAACATTTTTAAGGGTACGGTAATTAATTATAAGCGTTTAAATAGCGCTTTTCCGGATTTTATTAATATTTTATTCGGTTGCCTTATTTTACGGAAGGTTAAAATTATTAAGTAAAAGAACCGATATAATACGGACGAAATCGAAATAATGGAAAGCATAAGTAAAAACTTTTTTGTCCTTGGAAAAACTTTTAAAAAACGTATTTTCTTAAAAGATGCGTTTAAGAAAAAATAGATTATTATAATTGTTTGTATTAATGTTAACGGGCGTTCGTTATTATCTTTTGTGATTTTCAGCGGCGTTAACATATAATAATAATGGTTTCTTAATTTGAACAATAAAGCATACGAAAGCTAATATTTTATTACGTTAAAAAACGGCTGGACGAATACCGAAATCGGGTTAAAATGGTTTCGCAAAGTTTTTATTCCTTATACCAAGCCCGAGAACCCGGACGAATGGAAGTTATTAATGATCGACGGCCATAATAGCCATATTACCGAGAAATTTATGTGGACGTATTTTTAAAATAAGATATATATTATTTTCCTGCCTGCTTACGTTTTCCATATTTTCCAACCTTTTGATATAGGTATATTTGTTACCTTAAAACAAAGGTTCCGTTATTGGTTCCGGGAACGTTATTACGAGTAAGCTTTCGAAATTATTAATAAAACCGATTTTTTTAGGCGTTTTCGCAAGCGTAAAAAAAAGTTATAATAATTTTAAAATATATTATAAATAATTAGGAAGTAATAGGTTTACGTTTTATTAATAAGGTAAAGGTATTAAATAATAAGTACGTTAAGGTAAAAGGGGTAAAAGGAAATATATTTGCCCGAAAATCGATTCGTACTTTAAAACGCCTTAATTTTTTAGCCCAGATAACTGCTTTAGATATTAAAACGTCCAAATTATCTAAGGAATTAATCCGGTTCGAAAAATCCTTGGTAAAAGTTAATTTAACGTACGGGAATTTTACCGTACGCCTTTTGTTCCGCAAATTCGCTAAGGCCCTTAACGATAAAACCATTAAGCTTACAGCCGCCGAAATTCGCAATAATTAATTAATTACAGCCGTTAAAAAAACAAAGCCCAAAGTACATAAAAAGGTATAGCCCGAGCCAAATAAGGATTTCGTGAAGATAATCTCGATTAGGAAGGTAAAAGTAGGGCTAAAGGCCTTTACGAAAGGAGGCTCCACCGTTATTCGGCAGAATCAGCAGCAAAACGAGCCTTCCGAAGGTGAAAAAGATAACGAGGTGGAAGTGGATTATATCATTGTACGCTTTACTTAGTATGGAATCAATTGGCTAAGTGGTTGTTGAGATATTGTTATTTGTATAAAAAGGTTGTTGTGGCGATGGCTTCAAAAATGGGTGGCGCGTTGAGGGGATGGGGCGTTGGTGGGGGGGTCGCCTTAATTATATCAAAAATTGCCGAAATTTTATTTTTTCGAACTTTCTATTTTTTATATGTATAATATTTACATATTTGCGTTATTTCTGCAAAAATTACGTACTTAATACGAATTACTTATAATAAAAATATTTAGCATATATAAACTTTTTCGGAATATTTCGATTAAAACCCTTTTTTTAAAAACCGAATTTATCGAATTTATGGAATATATATGTTTTCGATTAACCGCCGCTAAATTTAAATTTATTATATATAAAATAATTTTTAAATATCTTAATTACGCCGAATAAATAATGGAAATATTATAAGATTTTAATTAAAATGCGTTAATAAATAAGGATTTTTTTGACAAAAATCTTTTATTATTATTTATTAATAATATATTACTTAATAATATAAATTATTTAACGGATAATTCGTAAGTATTTTATTTTTTAATTCGGAAATATAATTTACTTATATTATTTTTAAACAATACGATTTTAATTAAAACGTACCGAATAAAGCCCTTTTACTACATAATTACGGAACCGAAAATATTTTTAATACGGCCGATATTTTATAAGGCGATAATTTTTTTAATTCTATTAAAAATAATAATGAACCGTTAATTAATACCGTTTTTATTAATAAATTTTTTAAAATTATTATTATTTCCTTTAAAAAACCTAGGTTTATTTATATTTTTCGTATGTTATACGATATAATAATATTAATTATATTAAGTAATTAATATTGATATTATTATTATTTTATAAGGCCGGTTAATTTAATTACGGTAAAAAAATGTTTTATTTTCATTAAATATTACGTTTTATAATATCAAATTAAATACTTATTAATTTGATTTTAATATTAAATTTAATTCCGATAAAGTTTAAAAAAATATAAAAAGTATTTAATCGAAAAGGCGAATATTATAATTTATAGCTTATTGGCGAACTTTGCCGGTCGAAAAATAATATATATAATATTAATATTATTTTTTTCCGAAATTCATTTTTAATTAAATATTATATATCCTTATAACGCAAATTCCATGCCCGTTATACTTTTTCGCGAAATAAACGTGACATTATTCGGAATTTTTATAACGAAATTTTCGAACGCATTTATTTTTTGTGTCGGAATTTCTGGCTTATTAAAGAATATCCGTTTCGGATTTAAGGAAATGGCTAAAATTCCGAAAATATTTTGGCCGCAGGCCGTAAAATTATGGAAATTAACTTTATTGATTTTAATAATATCGTATTTATTACTGATAACGTAAGTAAGTTTAATTGGCTGGATATGATAAAAAAACAAAAATTAACTTATAAATAATTTTACCGTAATTACCCGAAAAACCTTTAATATTAAATTTATTAAAAATAATTTAATTCCGGACGACCGTAATATTTTACATACGGAAAAAAGTTATAATCTTATAATACAAATTATTAATAACTTAATTAATAATTTTAATTAAGGCGGTCCGTTATTGTCGTTATCGTCGTTAAATAAGCAAAATAAGGATTTATCGGACGAAAATAAATTGTTAATTTAATTTTTTACCTTTTTGTTATTTTATACTTTTTTATAAATAATATAATATTTATATTATAATTTTAATATTAATATAAATTTGTTACTTGCGTAATTCTAATTAATTAATTTCGGAATCGTTTTATATAATATTGTAATTATTTGGTTGTTATATTAGCGTAATTTATATATTTTTGGTAATAAAATCGCAAATAAAAAAATAATATTTTACGATACGGTACGTAATATAATTATTAACGAAATTAATATAAGTAATTAAATTTATAATTTGTATAATTTTAACTAATTATATTTTATTTAAACGTTTTGTTTTTCGTAAGGTTATATAAAAATATTATATTATTTATAACTAAATATAACGTATAATTTCGGGTTAACCCGTATACCCCGTTTGTGATTAATTTACTAATTAATATTTTTTAAATATTTTCTAAGATTTTTTCCTTCCGCTTTACCTTTTTTCGCGCGTTATTATAATTTATGTATTAATAACTTTTTTTACGTTTTCAGGTCACAAAACTTTGTTTGTTTTAGGCGTAATATTTGTATTTAAATTTTTTTTAAAAATTTTTATTCGGATTATATAATAATGTCAAATATTTAAGAATTGCATATAAACATTTTTCGCCGCGTTTTTATATATAATTTGCATATTTATTATTTGAATAATTCCGTAAATTATAATATGTATAAAATGGTTATATAATATATATTTCTTAGCCAGGCGGCTTAATTTATAAAATTATAATTTTTTTTACATTATTTACATAATACCTAATTTATATAGTTTTTTTTATTAAATTACGAAAACCGTAATTAATTAAAGATTCGTAATTAATTTAATAATTTAATAATTTATAAAGCCGGTATAATCCGTTATAATTTAAATTTTATTCTACCAGTTATTACTATAAAGGATATTTCAAATTATATTATTAATATTTAATATTTATATAAATACCGTATTTTTCTGTAGTAAAAAATCTTATTCGTAATATAAGCTTTTCGTAATACTACCGAACTTATAAAATTTTAATAATTATAAAATCTTTTTAATTAATATGTATTTATATTAATGCCAAAACGTAAATTACTTTTTTTTTTCCAATTTTCGGCCATATTAATATAACTTTATGGCATATACTTAACATTTAAAATCGGTTATATATAATATATATTTTCTGTAAAAAATATCTTATATCTTGGGATAAATAAATATTACTTGGTTAATACGAAAATATCTTAATTGGGATTACGTTATCGGTTTCGCCTTATCGGAGGTTATTCTAATACCGGTTTCGGCTGTTTTTTGGTTAAGGATCTTATTATCCGTTCTTAAAGTTATTTTTCAAAAGCAGGTTATTTTTCGAAAATAGGTTATTTTTCGGAAATATTATTAGCGAATTTAATTTTTTTAGCCCGGCGAATAAGGTTTTTTAAATTTATTCGGGGTATATTATTGGGAGTTATAACGGAAATTATTTTTATTATATCGGTAAGGAATATATTTACTTTTTATAATATCGTAAAATATATAAAGATATATATTATAATATAGATTTCGGGTATTTAGTAAAAGAAATTCATTAATAATTAATATATTGTAAATAACGTAATTTTATATATTAAGATATAATAGATATTTAAAGTTATAAAAAATTGTAATTAAGTAAATAATATTAATTATATATTAAGTAATTATAATAATTATATTTAATATATATTTAATCCAAATAATTTTATGAATTACATTAAGAAATTTATAACAAAATATAAATTTCGTATAATTTATATATAATTATTAAGTTTTTTTATGTTATTATTTCGTTATAAGAAAAAATAATGTTAATTTCTTTATTTATATTTAATAATTTATATAAATTTAGTAATTTATATATTTATAATTATATAATGCTGAAATTTACATATATTTTAATTTTAATTATATATATTATCTTAGGATATTTTCATAATTTATTAATTATTCGTAAATTTCATGTATATATTATAAATCCTTATATATTTTTTATTTATATTAATAATATATTCGATAATTATTTAATATATAAATTTTACCTTATTTACCATATTTTATATTTTTTATTTGTATTTTTGGTTTTAATTAAGTCGAATTTATATTAATAACCTTATAATATTATTAAATTTCTTAATTATAATTATTTATTTATATATATTTAATATTATATAATTATTATTATGGTATTATTACCGTTTAATAAAATAAAATACGATAATTATATTTGGGAAATATATGGTAATTTAGCAATAGATTAAAACGTACATAAAGATTATAACGGCGTTAAGTTAATTTTCGATCCGAATTATATTAATTACGGCGTTATTTTCCGTATTTTATTATTTATTATATATACCGTTTTTTAAATCTTGCTTTAATTTACAAAATAAGTTTTCCTTAAGCCAAATAATTATTCGACAAAATTTTAATATTATAAGGTTTTTATAAGGTGGATTTTATTATTATATGTTAAAAAACATAAGTTATTTACCGTTATATATATATTAACGTATATTTTATTTCCGATAATTTTAAAATAATATTTAAATAGATATTCCGAGATTTCGATTGTATATGTATAATTTATAAAAGGTTAATAAAAAATGCATTTATATATTTTAATAATTTTTAAATTCCGTTTTTATTAAACCTCGAAAAAAGTATTAAATAATCTATAATATTATTTGTTTTTTATATTAAAATATAATAATAAAATTATCGATACAGATAATACGGATTATTAGATAATAAGTTTTCGAAACTGCGAAGTCAATGTCTTTTATATTATAGATTTAACCGGTATATAATTTTTAAAAAACGGAATAAATTAGGCCGTTAATCGTTTTCGGGAATTTATAATTTATAACGATTTACATAATATGGATAGTATTAGAAATATGGTAATTTTCTGGTCACGATTAAAAGGAATATAAAACTGTAATATATTTTATGGTATATATTATGTGGATATTATTTTTATGATATTAAACGAAAAGAAAATCCGTAATTATATGCAGTTAGTTACCGAGCAAATAATTTTGTATAAAAATTGGATTTTTAGGTACCACGATATATTCGGTATTAATATTAAGGATTTCGGCGGTTAACCGGAATATCCGATTGTTATTATATTTATATAAGATTTTGATACAAAGGAATTCCTAGAATTAGCCGAGGAAAAAATAAAGAAATCTTTAGAATTAACCGGGGACTTAATTATGCCGATAAAGGAAAAACGCGGCGAAGGGAAAAAAGTTAAATCCGGCTATCGATTTTTATTAAAAGAATTAAAAAGCTTTAATTCGAAAAAAAATTATTAAAATTTTTAATAAAATAACAATAAGGTATACGAACGGTTTCGAAAAATATTAATTAAGACCGTACGCTGACAGATATTAATTTTAATTGCAAAAAAATAAAGTTATAAAGTATAATTAATAAGGATTTATTGTAAACCCGGAATTTTGAATATTTCGAACTAATATTTAAAAAAACGGACGTTAAAATAGCTATATTAATAGCGAAAAAATGGCTTTTTTGATATTAATAAAAGATTATTTATATTATTTATTTACTTGTATAATTAATTTCTTATTTTAATTATTCGATTCGAATTACGGTATTCTAAAGGTTAGAAAAAATAAAAATATTTTAAGAATTAATACGACGAATTCGAAAAAAAAACGCGGAAAATAAGATTTAAAAAATTTTAATTCGGCGTCGTAAATTAAGAGTTATACATTAAAAGGATAATTTGCTAATAGCCGTAATAAATTATAATTCGAATTACATAATATACAATTTTAATAATTTTCCTAATTAAAAAAATTTGTATATATTTCTTATAACATATAATTAATTCGGATTAAAACGAATTAATATTCCGTATAAAATTTAACAAATTAAAAATTAATAAAAATAACGAATTTAATAAGTTAATAATATATTAATAATTTTAATTAATATTATATAAATATTTATAATTATTACGTTTTACGACCGTAATATTGCGTCAAAATTAAATGCGTTTTTTATTATCGACCCTAACTAAAATTGGCGCAATTTTGTTTTTTGTTTTTTAATTTAATATTGTAATTATTTTTTAATTTATTATTAATATTATTATTTAATAAGTACCGTTTATTTATAACGTATAATTTTTTAATTTTGACAAAAAGTATTATTTTGATTTTTTCCGATATATTATTTATAATATTAGGTTACGGATTATTACGTTTTAACGACGCCGGCGATTCCGGTAATAATATAAAAATAAACGAATTATGTGAATATAAATACGGTAACGAAAACGGAGTTAAAAAGTTGAAAATAATTAGAAATAATAAGGTTTGCGCCGATATTATAAATAAAAGAAATAAAGCAGGTTTTTAATTAAAATTACTTAATATATTGCGAATTACGTATATAAATATAGGCGTCGCCATAATCGAAATTGCGAGTTTAAATCGTAAAAATATATAAATTATATGCCGATTTAATATTTGAAATTTTAGGATTATCGTTAAATCGTTAATTATTAATTTAAACCGAATAACTGTATACGGTATACTTTAATTAGGACGGGATACGATTTAAGGCAGTTTTATAATTTTTTTTAATATTTGTTAAATTTATAACGTAATAATAATCCGTAATTTATATAGATCGGTTTACGATATAAGGATATGGCGCCGTTATTTCCGATTAAGCGAATTTTGTTATTTACGGAAAATTGCTTATATTTTTTATAAAATCGAAAATATAGCTTTTTTATATATTATATATAATGCAAAAAATAGGCGATTTTTCAAAATATCTTAATATTGCCATTTATCAAAACCGAAAACCGCCTTAATTAATTTAATTATGTTTTAAATTAAATATGAATATTTAATTTCGTTTAATTAATTCGGAAATTTATTAAATAAAAATTATTTAAATTTAGTAAAAATAAATATCTATTTTGCCTTTTTATTATTAAACGGAAATAACTGTATAAAAAATAATTCGTTCGCCCGTTATTTATATTAGGACTTTATTATTTCTTAAATAGCCGTTTTTATTAAACCAGTTTTTAGTTATTTTTACGTAAATATTTTCGAATTTAAAAGTTCGGGTATATAAAGGAAATTAGGCGTATATATGTTATAATAAAATCCAGCCGAAATTAAGTTCTTGTGGTTTTTTTTAATATAATAATTTCGTTTTTTTAAATATATTTGCCGTTAAATAATATGTATTATTAAGGTTTTATTTTTATTTAGTATCGTAAGTTAAAATTGTTTTATTTTGGAAATTTACGGGTAATATTTTAGCTGGCCGAAAATTAAGATTAAAATTCGATAATTATTTGGTCTTAATCGAAATTATTCGTAATAAATTACTTATTATCCTTTTTATTATTTAAATTCGGTATGTTATTTTTTATTGCAACTTTTACGTTTTTATAGGTAATACGGTTTTTGGTTTGCCGGGCTTAAATCGTTTTCGTTATTTTAATTTTTTAAAAAATGGATAATTTAATTTTATATTTATTAAACGTTTAATAAAGTATAAATAATATGGTTTATTTATAATTAATTATTTTTAATCGTTTATAATTACGAACCGTTTAATTAAATCGTTATTATAAATTTTTAATTAAAAAGTTTTACGGTATATCTTATTATATTATTCGATTAATATCCGGGATATTTATTCCTAATTTAAAAGCAATAATAAATATAACGATACAAATAAAATTATTTAATTACTTTAAGTTAATATATATGTAAATATAATTTTCGTAAAATATTTTAGAATTATAAAACTTAATAACTTTTTTTATAATTTTTAACAAATACCTTTAATTTATTATGGTTTTAATTAGATAATTACAAATATCCTTAAATTTCCTTTATTATTATTATAAATAATAATTTTAATAGTAAAATATAAGTTATTAAATTAAATTAAAAAATATTATTTAATAGCCCAAATATATTAATTTTTAAAAAGTTTAAATACCTTTAATTCGAAAGTTAATTTTTGGATATAAGGAAAATAATAATATCGATTTCGGAACGCTTAATATTAAAACGTCGAATTTCCGCTTTATAATTATATTTAATTAGGCCGCCAATTTAACGAAAGCTATTATATTTCGTAATTTTTTATAATATTATTAATAATTGTTATATATACAAATTAATATATATAAATAAGAAAAGTAAAACATAAGTTGAAAATATTAATATATTTAAGCTAAAAGTTTTTTTATTTTAATAATAAATATATTTCGTCGATAATAATTAAATTATATTATCGTTCGAAAATAAAATTTAATATAATAATTTGGAATTAATTATTCGATATTTTTTAGGACCAAAAATAATATGGTTATATTATTTGGCAATTATACGGTCGAATATTTTTAAATTAAATTTTTTCGTATTTGCTGATATCAAAATAAAAGCAAAATATGGAATTATTTATACAAAAATTCGTTATTTTTCCGCCAACTTAATTAATAATACGACTTAAATAATAATTAAGTTAATTATTAATAAATAAATTTAAATAATTAAGGATTTCTTAAAGTTTATTTTAATAATAAAAAATATATTAAAATTTCCGAAAATCAAAGTATATACCAATTCGATTTGTTTTTTCCGTAAAATACGGCTTTATTTATTAAATATAACGTTTAATATAAGGCGAATGAATTAATAATATAAAGTTTTTATAAGGTTATCGGCCGTATATATAATATTGGCATATAAGTTAATTACGTTTATATCGGTAAAAAATCGATAAAAATATTAAATAAAAATAAACGTTTTATTTTAAAAAGTTAAGTATTTAAAAGTTTAAGATATTTATTTTAAATTTTCGAATATATTATTCGTATTTAATTAATTAAGAAAAAAATATATTTCGAGATTTATTATAAACGATTTTAAGTTTTATATATTATTATTTTAATTTATAAGATTATATTATTATTATATTAACTTAAAAAGGGTTAAAGAATATAATATATATTAATCGGGATTTTAAATTATTTTTTTATTATAATGATTTTTATTTTATGCTAATTAAAATTATTATTATATTAAAAAATAAAATTTTTAATTTTGTATTAAATTATATAAGTTAAAATATTAAAAGTTTTATAATTAATATATTTTGCCAAAGTTAATATTAATAATTTTAGCGAATTTGTATAAGAGCGTACCAAATAGAATAAAAAAATTACAATTTGTTATTAGGCCTTATTTTGAAGGTTTTGTTATTTTTGTAAGTATTATTTTTAAAGGAGTTTAGCTAATACATTGGACCCCTGACAGATACTTCTTGATCAAAAGCTATAGCTGTGGTTACGGCTGCTGCGCCGCAGGCGCAGCCACAACCTCCAAAATGGGGTCCTGATCACGATGAGGCAAGTTCTAGAGCACTTGCAACTAGTCAATAATACACACACAACTGATGTCTCTTATATCTGACAATGTGCCTTATATCTGATAATTAAAAGTTTTATTCGCTTAATTTATATATATATTTATTAATTAGCTGTTATTAAGAAAATATAGGTTATATATTAATATTAATTATCTATATATCTTAATAATAATAACTGTATAATCGGCGTTCTTAATTATTTATAAGGGATTTAAGGATTGGGATCGTTTTAAGGGCGAATTTTAATTTAAAATATGTGCGCTTAATATTTGAAATTTTATTAATCCTGATTAATTACTTCCGTGGTCTGTTATACTAATAAAATCTGATATAACTTTTTATTTTAAAAGATAAATTTGTTATACAGCGCGATTTAATACCTTATTATCGTTTTTATTATTCGAAAAAATTATCGAAAAGTTTGATTTTACGAGATACCTAATAAGTATTCTTAAAATAATAATCGAAAGCAGATAAGTCTATAATTAAAATTTTGCAGCATATATTTTTAAAGATCGAAAATACGATATTTTTCGTAAAAACGTTAACGATATAAAAAAAATAGATTTTGGAATTAATATTTCCAGTAATTAAAGAAATAAACTTTCTGCTTAGAAAAGACTTACGGAAATAATACGTTAAGCTGGTCAAATTAAATAAGGTGTACGATAATAAGCTTTTAATTAATATTTAACGAAAATATCGCGAAACGTTAAGGCAAATTTCGACATTTAGTAAAAAGTTAAACGAATAAATTGTAAAAGAATAAAAGATTATGGCTTTAAAGAACGAAATAATATTTCAAAAACGAAAATTACGATTATATAAATTAATAATTTATATATAATATTAGCCCTTATAATTAAGATATGAACTATTATCTTTTAAATAGTAAAAAAGACCGAGATCGATAATAGTATAATCAGTTTTTAAAAAACGGCAGTTAAGTTTTTAGATTAATATGTTATAGCTTATCTTATATTTATATTACGAAATATTAAGATAACGTTTTCGACGTTTAAAAGAGCCTTTATAGATATCTTTAATTAAAATAATTTTAATTAGAAAAACGTCAAATTTATTAATCTTTAATTATAAGGAAAAATCTCGGAGCATAAGGTGAAATGAGATAATCGTAAAAGCTTTTATATAAATCGAAGCGTTAATAAATAAAAGCGATAGAAATTAGATATATAAGGTATTTGTTATAAAACTTATTTAAGCGCTTATTATATATTATCAGAATATTATTATATATTTCTTAAGAACATTTTAACGGATTTCCGTTTTAACGATAAAATAAGCATATATATTTAAGGTTAAATTAGCGCCGATTAATGTTTTTAAAAAATAATCGACCGTTTATTGAAAATATTTTAAAAAAACTATTTATATAAATAAATTAATTCCTAAAAAATATAAAACGATTTTTGGCATATTTTTTAATCGCTAATTAACGCAATGCCAAAAACGTTTCGTTTTATTTCTTAAGGAATTTATTTATTTTAGATTTAAGATTAACGATATATATTTTTAATTTTATAAATGGATTCCTAAATATTAAATTAACCGTATAAAGTAACGGAATATACGTAAGCAATAATTTCGTTCTAATTAAAAGATACGAAAAGGTCGATATAATATTTCGAAACTTTAATAGTACGAAAGCGTTACGTTTATATAACGTAATATATTACGAAAGTTTTGTATATAATTTGATATTTTTCCAGCAGTTTCGAAACAGGAGTTATTAGTAAGATAATCGAAAAAGTAATAATTTTATTCGAAATAAATATAATTAAATAATTCTTATATTAATAAATAAATTCAATTAATTCGTTATCGAAAATTTTTATGTAATAATTACTTATATAATTTTGGCAAATTATAAACGAAACGTTAATATGTAAACAACGAAATTATTATCAATCGGTAACGATATTATATAGCATTTAAAATTAAAATATCTAAAATTCGAAATAATTATACAGTTATAATTTTATATAAAAAAAGTCCGCTTAAAAGATCTTTTAATAATCGAATACCAAATATATAATGAAGGAAAAACCAAAAGACAAAGACGCCGTATATCTAAAGAAGAAATTTTTCGATTAGGACAAAAAATCGTTATCGATTTTACAGATTTCGAAGAAAAAGGCCTTAAAAATAGATATATTATATTTATAATCGATTGATATTTCGGTTTCATCTAGGATGTTTTTTTTTAAAAACTAAAAGTAAAATATATTAATTATAACGTTTTAAAAATGTTTTAAAAGATTTAAAGAATTAGAATAAAGTATTTTCATAGGTATTTAAATGCGATAACGAAATCTTAAGAATTACTAGCTTAAAAATATGCTTTAATTGCTTTCTTTTTAATATTAAACTTAAACTCTTAATATTATATACCCAGGCTTAAAACCGGGATATAAAACGTTTAAAAACTACAATTAAGAAAAAAATAATTACTATACGAAACAACGTTAAATTATTTTCGTTTTTAATTATATATATTTTAAAGCAACAGTATACCTATATAACCGTATTTCTAAATATCTATCTTTTTGACAAAGCTCATATAAGGTTTATTATATTTACTTGATATATAAAAACGGCGTAATAATATTTAATCAAAAGCTTTAATAAGTGTATTTACGAATATATAATTATATAGTTTATGTTATAATAATTATCGCCATAAAAAAAGAATAAAGATTTTAAAAGTTAAATCTTAAAGTATAAATAGGGTATTTTATCGGTTATCGATTTACGAATATTTACAAAATTTAAAATCCGTTAATTAATAAGGTTATTATTATTCAAAACGCATAATTTAATAAAAAAGTAATTTTTAAATAATATTAAAATTTTAAAAAAATAACTTTTTATACGCAATAAAAGATAAATTACAAAAGTTAGTTTGATAAGTAAAAATATCTAATTAGATTAATAATTACATTTATATATATAAAAGAAAATAAAAATTTAAGAGAAATAATTTAATTACTAACTAAATACAAAAATAGCTTTAAAAAGATATTAACGTAAAAAACGTACGAAAGTAGAAAAAATAAACTTATTCGTAAAAAATTAATTACTTTTATGCGACTGTTATATTCAAATTATTTTCATCTTTTAAACCAATACCGCTATTAACGTTTACGTTAATAATTATTACAATTATTATGTCGACGAAAAAAAATAAAAATAAACATAGGTTTTTATTATATTATTTAACCTAGAATAACAGTAAAAAACGAAAGTATCTTACAAGTCAAAAACGAAAGCTTTCCGTATATTTCGTATCGAATTAATATTATTCGAACTGAATATAAAATGTGAGATATCGTATTTAATATAAAATGTTTAATCCTTTTTATAAATACAAACGATAACCGGCCGATAAATTACGAAGGTTAACAAAGATAATTATTCTAAATACGCGTTATTTTAATCGTAAGAATTTTAATACCAAAAAGTACGAAAAAATACTTAAATTATAAAACCGAATATATAAGCGTAATTTACCGCCACCGCCGCAAAACTATAAAAAGCTAAATATATATCCGTTAGAGAAAATATTTCGTAAAGCCGAAAAAACTCATTTATAAAATTATAAAAAAATATAATTCTGGAATATTATTAATTGTTTTTTAGGTAAAAAATAAATCGTAACGTATATATAAATATATATTTACAAATTTAATAAATATAGCTAGTTATAGAAATACAAGGCCCGTTTTGTCGTATAAAACGATTAATAACTAAAGAACGTTTATAATAATATATATGTATTTATATTCGTTAAGAAATCATTTTAAAGCCTAATTGTTATCGCGATCAAATTTAACTTAAATCTTAAATTATATAACGTTATAAAGGTTTTCGTTTATACGACGTTATTTTATAAAATATATATAAAAATACCCTCAGGATACCTAAAACGTAAAAAGGCATTCTCAATTAGAAAAATATTATATAGATTTAAGAAATTATCTTTACTTTAGTAAAAACATTTACTAGCATATTAAAAGATTTAGGATTAAATTTGATCTTTACAAACTTTATTGTTTTATTGATTAGAAATTTTTTTTCGTAAACGATATTATTACTGCGTATAATAAAAAAATTAAAATTTACTTAATTAATTAATTTAATAAATCCGAAAACGATATACCTTTATAAAAATTAAAATTCTATAACAGTTTTTCGGAATCGAAATAATTAAAAATACATTTAATAAAAAATCCGGTTATTTTAATCCGACTTTATAAATAAGCTAATTAATCTAATTTTTTTAAAAAAATCTAAATAACTGCCTAAAAACGCCTATAATAAACGTCATATTATTATCGAATTCTAATTTAGCTTGTCCAGGTTTAGTTAGCAAATACTAGAAAAAAATCGGTTTTATTTTATATATTGTAATTAATATGCAATCAGATATAGTTTTTACGGTATTTCGATTTGCCCGAATTAATCTAAATTCTAATAATGTATATTATAAAGCTGTTAATCGAATTATAATATACTTATTTAGTATTAAAATATTGACGTTATAATTCGAAAATAAAAATTCGATAAATACTTAAAGCAATATCTTTTTTATAAATAATACAGTTAATCGAAAAACTCTCAAACTTACGTTATAAAGCTATTCGGCAATATTATAAAATAATAAGCAAATAAGCAAAATACAATAATTATTTTGATAACCGAAGCGGAATTATTATTTTTTACGTAAGTTGTAAAAAAATTTTATTTTATTTTCGATTAATCGAAAAACTAGAAATCGGCCTAAATACGGAACCGTTAAATATATAGTATAATAATTAACAAATTATACGGCTAGTTAACGCTAACGTTGTTCTTTTAAAAACAAAGCTGTAGTACGTAAATATATATAATTATTAGTTACGAAAAATAATAAAAAAAACTTAATTAAAATGAATTATACGCTTATAAGTATTATGCTAACTAATAAACTAATTAAAGCCTTATTACGAAAAGTCTTTAAACATTTTTAAAAAAAATTAAAATTAATAAATATTACAAAAGCCTTAAACTAATAAAAAAAGCTTTAAAAGTTATTTTAAATAAACAATTAATTAAGTAGGAGAATTTAATTGCTAGAAAAAACATAAAATAAATAACTGTAATTTTAAGAAATAATAAAGTATAACAATTAATACCGTAAATGTTTTAAGGCGTTAAGGGAATATATCAGCTAACTAGGAAATGCGAAACGCTCCTCATATACGAAAAGGTCCCATATTAATCGGCTTATATATGTTTCGTGGCTAAGCTACTTAAAGTTGTACGCGTGCAATAGCACCTACAACTTAGCTAAATAGAACAACATAACTAATGTCTCCTATATCTAACAGATCTAGATCGACTCAGAGAAATTCATCTATACAACCACGTGCGGTACCTTAACGCTTCTTAAGTACGTAATTGTTACAGAAACAGGGGTTCCTGTCTCAAAGGAACCAGCCTTTAAGGCCTAGCGCGGACCTGTCGCGGCTAAACTACGGACAGGAGGGCTTGGCCCTTAAGGTGATCTAGTTGATTTAAATGATTTAGCTGATTTGGACCAGATTACGTAAATTACATAGATTATATAGATTTACGATATATTTACTTTAGGAATTAGGATATATAATAAATTAATTTCTTATATAAATAATACTTATTTAATTTCGCTTTTTAATTATTAATCTAAGTTTTTAATCGGAAATAACTATACCGTTTTTTAATTAAGAAAAAAATCTTTAAATCTTTTTAACGAATAAACTATTAAATTATTTTTCGACTTATTATTACCTATAAATTAAAACCTTATTTTGGATATTATTTATACCTTTAGGTAAATATATAATAGGTTTGTTATATTTTAATAATTCCTTGATCAATAGCCGACGAATAATTTAAGGCCCAGTTGGGCATAAGTTTTCCTGAATTTAATGAAAACGATATTACAGAACGACGTTCAGAAAATAAATAACATACCTAATCCCCGTTATTAGCCAGTAAAAGATTAATAATTAGATTAAACGATTTACCTTTTATCGAAAAAGTTTCTTAATTAATTAATAATATGGCTTCATTTATTATTCGATTTTAAGGAAATCCTTTTTTTTAACCCCAGCAATAACCTTTACCGGCAAAGGAAATAATTAAGATATAAAAAGCTAAAATAAGCGAAAATAAGAAAAAATACCCGGTTGGGAAATAGAAAGAAAAAGTACCAAAGCGCTTAGCTGAAAAACAAGAACTTATTATAGAAGAATAATTAGACTTTCTGGCCCAAGAAGTTAAAAGTTTAAAGAAAAAGAATATTCGGTTTGCCAAAAAAAGGAAACCGATTTTTCCGTAATTCGGCTTACCTAAAAAACGGAATTAAGGAAACGATTTTTAACTACCTTTATTTAAAAAAGAACGACCATAATAATAGAAAGCTTCGATCCTGCCATTATTTGGCGCAAATCAATTACGAAAAAAAATTATTCCGCCTCCTAGCTACCATAAAATGCCGGACGTTAAGGGTTATAAACCAACTTCCCCTAAGCCCTATAATAGATTTACGGATGTAAAAGGATTTTTGATATAGGCTAAGCTTGTTACGGATCCCCGAGTAGACCCGTTCTGGAGGCCCCAGGGCTGCAAAAAAGGGAAAGCTCCATATTTTAAGTCACGTAACTTAAAGTGATTTAATTGATCTATTAAATCATACAGATCACTGTGATCTGGGTAATTTAATAAATCTAAAAGATCAGTATCACATTAGCAAAATAAAAGGAGATATAAAGCTTTAGGTTTTTTATATAAATAACCACCTATTTAGTTTTTGCTCCTTAGTTATTAATCTAAGCCTTTAATTCAGAGGTAACTGTACCGTTTTCTAATTGAGGGAAAAGTCTTTAAATCTTTTTAACGAATAAACCACCGAATTATTCCTTATCTTATTATTACCTGCAAATTAAGACTTTTTTCGGATATTGCTTATACCTCTAGGTAGATATATAATAAGTTCGTTATATTTTAATAACTCCTTAATTAATAGCCGACGAATAATTTACCGCCCAATTAGGGCATAAACCTTTTTAAACTTAATGTAAATAATAATACAGGACGATATTTAGAAAATAAATAATATATACGATCCCCGTTATTAATTAATAAAGTGTTATTAATAAGACTTAACGATTTACCTCTTATTAAAAAAGTTTTTTAACTAATTAATAATATGGTACCCCTTATTACTCGATTTTAAGAAGGCCCATTATCTTTGCAACCCTAATAGCAACTTATTCCGGTTCTTAAGGACATTATCGAAGTCCAAGGAAAGAAGTCGGAGGAAAAAAAGGAGGTTAAGAAGGAAGTAAAGGAAAAGTATAGGACTAAAGTCCAAAAAGGTAAAGAAAAAAAACTTATTACGGATAAAAGGTTTAACCTTTTAGCTCGGGAAGTCAGAAGCTTAAAGGAAAAAAATGCTCGATTTATTATGGGAAAAAAACCGGCTTTTCCTTAGTTTGGTTTTGCCAGGGGACGAAGCTAAGGAGCCGGTTACCGACCTTTTTCGATAGATCTAGGACGAAAAGCGTTAATTTTACCATTATTCGGTACGGACCAGACCCGAGAAAAAATAATTTTATCTCTTAGTTACCATGGAATACTAAACGTTAAGGGTTATAAGCCAACTTTACTTAAGCCTTACGACGGATCGGAAAACCTAAAGGGATTCCTGATTTAAGCCAGATTTTACCTTAAATTTTATAAAAGTTTTTTAACGGAAAACTATTAAAAGGTAATAATTATTTTGCAATTATTTATAAGATAAGTTTTTTTATGGTTTAAACTTATTATAAAGGATTATTTAAAAAATTATCCTAAAAAATTATCGGATTTTATTAATTATATTTTTAGCAATTATAAGAACTTTAAAAAAAATGCGCGCCTTATTCGGAAACCCCAATAAAAAGCAGAACGTAATTAAACAGCTTTATTTTCTTTATTAAATTAAATTAATATTTAAATATATTATTAAGTTTAATTATTTAGCAGTTATTTTTAATTTACCAAAAAGCATATTATTTTATCTTTATTATGATAGCCTAAAGCCTTAAGTTAAAGACGAATTATACATAGAACTTAAGATTAAATCTTTTGCAAAATATATAAATAAGGTTATTATTGCCGACCGACGTACCTTTAATTGGTATTTCGAGAAAAAAAGGACCGGTAAACGAGGTGACGATAAAAGCTCTAGTAATAAAACAAGGAAGGATAAAGGTAAGTTTTAAAAGGAAACGAATTCCGTTTTAAAAAAGCTTAAGAAAAATAAGTTTAAAATAAAGTATTTTAACTGTGGCAAAAAGGGGCATTTCAAAAGTGAATATTATTTCCTTGCCAAAAGGAACTTTAAAAAGGGAAGGATTTTTTAATCCCAGAAAAAAACCAAAGCGGTTAAATAAGAAACCGATAGTAAAGTAAAAAAAAAGGAGAAAAAAATTAATTCGATTTTTTTTTAACTAAAATTTATTATTGCCATAATTATTTAGATTTAAAGCGATAACCTAAAGTACGAAAATTATCCCGTTTGCCAAAACTTTAAGGTTAAAGCTTGTAAGTACTATCCCGGATAAACGGCTTTTAAGATAACTATAAAATTAAGATGCTAATATTACCTTAATTCCTAAAAATATAAAATATATATAGCGGATAATTAATTTCGACCAAATATAAGTAATTATAAATAATTATTCCCGGAATTTTATAAGTTTCCAAAATATATTATTTACCTAAAGGAGTTAATAGTAAATTTTTACGATCTGTTATATTTTATTACTTATTACCAAAATAATTATTTCGTTTATTTTAAAGCCAAAAAGGATAATAACTTTTGGCCTAAATAGGACGAAAAAATATTTATTAAACCAAACGACGAATGCCGATACGCTAAAGTTTTTCGATAGCCAAAATACCCTAAATCTTATTACTTATACCCCGAATCAGAACGGAGTTAAAAAGTTATATCGTAAGGATGCTTATGTTATTTTCTGATATTCTGTATTTAACATAAGCTCCTAAATATGGGAACATTTTTTTCGGAAATTTACCTTTTTAATCCCATAATTCGGAAAATATACGGACAAAGGATAAGCCAAGAAAAAAGGCCTTAATGCAAATATGGCAAGAAAATATGGTTCCGGTATAAAAACGATCAATATACCAAATATGTTATTAAAAAAGTTCGCGAATGGAGATTCGCTTAAGCCGGATAATATTAAAAATTAAAAAATTATAAAGGCTTTCGAAATTAAGGTATTAAGAAGCTTTAATTTATAAAACCTTATATAAAGCAATAAAAGGAATACGTAATTAGATCGAGATTTTTATTTAATACAAAAATAAAACGTTTAAAGTAATAATCGATTCCGGCGCAGAAAGTAACTTTATTTCCTTTACGGTGGCAGAAAAATATTAAATTCCTTGGAGATATAAATTAAAGTTTTACAAATTACGTACGGTAAATAAAAGCCTGTCCATATACGAAAAAGGACGAATTTTTCGAAAAACCGAGGAATTTTCGGTACAGGTTTAAGGACATTAAGAACGCGTTTTATTGGATATTGCCGACATTTCCGGATATAATATTATTTTGGGAATATCTTGGCTTTATTTTAGTAACTTACGGATTAATTAAAAAAACGAATATTTTTTTTAAAAAGACGAAATAAGGATATTCCGAGAAGATAATCGAGAAATTTGCTATGTTATTAAGGAAATACGGATTTTTAATTAAACCTTTACGGTACTATTAAAATATCGAAAATTTAAAAGATTATTTAAGGATAAGGAGAATTATGAGTTATTTTCTTACGGTTAATAGGACCACAGGATACCCATTAAGGAAAAATATTATCCTAAATTTTATAAAATTTATCATATAAATTTAGAAAAGTTAAAGGTTTTATGGAAAAGTATATAATTGGATCTGAAAAAAGGATATATCCAGCCTTTTAACTTTTCTGCTAAATATCCAGTTCTTATAGTATTAAAAACTAAGGATGGTAAATAAAAAATTGATAAAAAAAGAAACCTTATTTACCGAAAAATGATCGATTATAAATAATTAAACGATATTATAATTAAAAATAAATATCCCTTAATACTTATGAACATTTTAAAAAAAAATACTAGTAAAGTTAAATAATTTACAGTATTTAATTTCCGCGATAATTATTATTGTATCCGAATGGTTAAAGGAGAAAAATAAAAAATAGTATTCAAAATAATATACGGACTTTATGAATACAAAGTAATGCCGATAGGACTTATTAATGTTCCCGCCAGTTTCCAAAGTTTGATTATAATTATTTTCAAATAATTCCTAGATAAATTTATGTTCGTTTACCTCGACGACATCTTTATTTACTCAAAAACCCTAGAGGAGCATAAGAAACATATGGCTTAAGTGCTCAGAACTTTGGACGAAGCCAATATTCGAATTAACCCAGCCAAAAGCGTATAACATATCCAGAAATTAGATTTTTTGGGGTTTATTTTTACTCCCGGCCAAATTCAGATTTAACGCTTTAAGTTGGAAGTAGTTAAGGACTAGTTTATCCCCGATAAGGCGACCGTTATAGATATCCGATAAATCTTAGGATTTACGGGTTACGTACGTAATCTAATCGAGAAATACGGAGATATAATTAGGCTATTAACGAAACTTATTATTAAGGAGTACGTCGGAAAAAAGTTCGAATTCTTAAAGGAAATAAAAAAAATATTCCGAAAACTGAAAAAAACAATTATTAACGGATTAATAATAAGAATACCGAATTTAGATAAAAAAAAACGTTTAAAAACCGATATTTCAGAATATGCCTTAAATATAATCCTAAAATAATAAAAGGATAACGGCAAATAATATCTAGTAGCTTATTATTTAAAAACATTTCGAAATGCAGAATTTAAATACCAAATTTACGACAAGGAGCTATTAATAATTATTAACGCTTTTAAGAAATAAGAATTTTTTTTAACGGAACGAAAAAACCTTTCGATATTTATTTTAATTACAAAAACCTTATTCGATTTATAAATACTTAAAAACTAAATAAACGATATAAAAAATAAATAATTTTTTTGTCCAGATTTAATTTTAGGATATATTATATTAAAGGAAAAAAAAATATCCAAGTAAATATTTTTAATCGTAAAGGAAATTATAATTCCAAAGTTCCCAAAAAAAATATATAAATGTTATAATATAATAAGAACGGCATTATATAATTATGTAAAATCGTAAAAAAACTAACCATAAAACTTTTAATACGGTTCCGGAATTCTTACGATACGGAAAAACAAAAAGAAGTTTAGCAATTAAAAGGATAGCCAAAGGATTAGCTACTGTACCATGGAAAAATCTATATTCCAAAGGATCAACAAGAATAATTTATAAAAAAATTTTATAAAAACCTATTGCATAAATATTAAGGGATCTTCAAAATTACTAAACGGCTATAAGAAAAATATGATTTTCTAGAATTACGACGTATAGTTAAGAAGGTAATTAAGGATTATAACATTTATAACAAGGCTAAGGCAATACGCCATAAGCCCTATAGATTATTATAACCTACCGATATTTCTGATAAAGCATAAAATATTATAGCTTAGGACTTTATTATTAACTTACCTCCATTTAAAAACCCAGTTACTGGAATTAAGTACGACAAAATATAGGTAATTGTTAACAGATTTACCAAATATGGGTACTTTTTACCTTTCAAAAGAAACGTAACGGCAAAACAATTAACTTACGCCTTTATTAAGTATTACTTCGATAAATACAGAATACCAGAAAAAATCATTTCCGACAAAGATACGTTATTTATTTCAAAATTCGGCATTAGCTTCTTTAAATAAATTAATACTAAATTTAAATTCTTAATAACGTATTATCCCTAAACAGATAAATAAACGGAACGATTAAATTAAACCTTAAAACAATATTTTCGAAATTACGTTAATTATTAATAAGATAATTAGGTAAAACTCTTACTATTAGCACAGATCACTTATAACATATCTATTAACGAAAATATAGGCGTATTTCCCCATATAGCTATATACGGATATAAAGCAAAAATAAAGCGACCTAAATAACCGCTTAATAAAGCACCCAAAATTATTACGATTGCCCCAAAAGCAAAAATACTAATAATAAAAATCAAAATAATTTAAACCCGTTTCCAAAATAAATTACGATTTCTTTAATAACGAATAACCCAGTACTATAATAAAAAAAGAATTAAAAAACTAATTTTAACGAAAAAAAACAAAATTTACCTACTACGCCAGAACTAAAACGCAACCTCGAATATCTTACAAATCAAAATAAGAAAACCCAGCAACAAGTTCGACTTTAAAAAGCTTAGCCCGTTCAAAATTAATAAAGTTATTTACAAAACCAATTATCGACTATCGCTACCCAAAAATATAAAGATACACCCTGTTTTTTATATTTCCTTACTTAAACCAACACCTAAAAACGTCCCGTTAAAAACAGATCTGGAACTTGAAAAGGACTTTAATAAATACGAAATCGAATAAATACTGGATTCCCGAATAATTAAAAACAAAATTCAATACTTAATCAAATAAAAAGATTACTTACCTGAAAAAAATATATAGGAATTATTTAACCATTTAACAAATACGATAAACCTAATTAAAACATTTTACCGCCAAAATCCTAACCGACCATCTTTAACGCGGCCAAGGTCGCAAGCGATAACGGTCCCCTATTTAAATCCAAACCTTCGGCGTTCTAATCAAAAGAAATAAACGCCTTTATTATAATGTTTATCTCTAAAACAAGCTGCGTTTGTTCCGTTTCCATACGACGTCGTTCCTTTTTCATCTTTTCCCGTTCCTTTAATTAATCTAATTTATAACCCTCGAAAAACAGCTGTAACTTTTTCTTTTTTAAAATATTTTCCTGATAACGTAAGCGTTATAACTTATTTATTCTTTTTGATATTTTCTTTTGAAATTTTCGTTACAATTTTACAAGTTCGTTTTCGGCGGCATAACGTTCCCTTTAAAGGCAATTACGTTCAAAACTAATATTTTTTAACGAAAATATAGCAATTGCTAATCCGTTACAATAACGTTAACGACGGGTGCAATAATAACAGCTTAAAATACTTTCCGTTATAAAACATTTAGACTCCCCGAAAAAAAAGTAACTGGAATAAGGCAATACCTCGAACCCAAACTTAAAAATGTAAATAAATCGGTTATCGCGAATTTGACGCTAATTCGTACGGGATTGGCGCGTCGATTTTTCTGCTCGACCCACCATGGTAAGTTAATAATAAGAAAAGCAATTTTTAATTGGAAAAAGGAGGTACTTACCTTTTTATCTTTGGGACAAAAATCCTAAGAAAAAGAAAATAGTATTACGGATCCCCGAATAGACCCGTTCTGGAGGCCTTAGGGCTACAAAAAAGAAAAAGCTCCATATTTTAAATTACATAATTTAAAATAATTTAACTGATTTATTAGATTATACAGATTACTATGATCTGGATAATTTAATAAATCCAAAAGATTAATATTATACTAGCAGAATAAAAAGAGGTATAAAGCTTCAGGTTTTTTATATAAATAGCCACCTACTTAGTTTTCGCTCCTTAGCTATTAATCTAAGCCTTTAATTCAAAGGCAACTATACCGTTCTCTAATTAAGGGAAAAGTTTTTAAATCTCTTTAACGAATAAACCACCGAATTATTCCTCGTCCTATTGTTACCTGCAAATCAAGACCCTTTTCGGATACTGCTCATACCTCCAGGTGGATGTATGACAGGTTCGTTACAAAGCTTTACTTTAAATTTCACGAAAGCTTTTTAACGAAGGATTATTAAAAAATAATTATTATTTTTTAGTTACTTACCGGAAAAGTTTTCTTATAGTTCGAACTTATTATGAAAAATTATTTGCAGAATTACCCCGAGAAATTTTCGCATATAACTAATTATATTTTTAGCAAATATAAGCATTTCGAAAAAAAAAAGTAAGTTTTATTTGGAAACTTAAATAAAAAATAACATATAATTAAACAGTTTTATTTCCTTCGCCAAATTAAGTTAGCATCCGAATATACGATTAAATTTAACCGTTTGGTAATTATTTTAAACTTATTAAAAAATGCGTTATTTTATCCTTATTATAACGGCTTAAAACCTTAGGTTAAGAATAAAATATATATATAACCTAAGATAGGATTTTTTGCAAAATATACCGATAAGGTTATTATTGCCGACCGCCATATTTTTAATTAATATTTCGAAGAAAAGGGGACCGGTAAACGAAATAACGATAAAAGCTTTAGTAACCGAACTAAGAAAAATAAGGGCAAGCCTTAAAAAGAAGTAAATGCCGTTTCGAAAAAGCCCAAAAAAAACAAGTTTAACGTAAAATGTTTTAATTGTAGCAAAAAGGGATATTTTAAAAACGAATATTGTTTTTCCGCCAAAAGGAACTTTAAGAAAAGAGAAATTCCTTAATCCCAGAAAAAAATCAAAATAATTAAATAAAAAACCGATAATAAGTTAAAAAAGGAAGAAAAAAAGGTTAATTTAATTTTTTCCTAGCCAGAATTTATTATTACCATAATTACTTAAATTTAGAATAATATTTTAAAATATAAGGATTATTTTATTTGCCAGGATTTTAAGGTTAAAGCCTATAAGTATTACCTAGGATAAACGGTTTCCAGAATAATTATAGCGTTAGGATATTGTTATTATTTCGAATTATTTCAGTATAAGATGCATAATAAGGACGGTTAATTTCGACCCGACGTTAATAATTATGGATAGTTATTTCCAAAGCTTTGTAAATTCTCCGAATATTCGGTATATACCGAAAATCCCTATAACCTATTGCACTTTACCGCTTGTTACCGTAATAATTATTTCGTTTATTTTAAAGCTAAGGAAAATAATAACTTTTGGCCTAAATAGGATAAGAAAATACTTACCGAACCTGATAACGAATACAAATGCATAAAAACCTCCTGATGGCCAGAATACCTTAGGTTTTGTTATTTATATCTTAATTCAAAATGGAATCGAAAGGCTATATCGTAAGGGTATTTATGTTACGCCTCGACGTTTTGCATTTAATACGAATTCCTAAATATGGGAACATTTTTTTCGGAGGTATATTTTTCCGACCTTATGATTTAAAAAGTACAAGACCAAAGGATAAGCCAAAAGAAAACAATTACTTTCGGATGTTAATTGGGCAGAAAGAAATGGTACAAATATATGGATGATCACTGTACCAAGTACGCGGCTAAGAAGGTTCGAAAATGGAGACGCCTTCTCGTAAGCAGACCGCGTTAATCAAAAAACGATAGAGGCCCTCGAAAGTAAGGTATCGAGGAGCCCCAAAATACAAGACCTTATGTGAGGCAGCAAAAGGACTACGCAGCCAGATCGAGATTCCCTTGCGATACAGGAACAAGACGTTCAAAGCCATGATCCTGACCGACCGTCTCCAGTGCAGCCAGGATCGCAGGCGACAACGGTCCCCCGCTCAAATCCAACCCTACGGCGTTCCAATCGAAAGAAGTAGACGCCTCCGCCATGGCGTCTATCTCGGAAACAAGCTGTGCCTGCTTTGTTTCCATACGTCGCCGCTTTTCCTCTAATCTTTCCTGTTTTTCCAATTAATCCAATTCGTAACCTTCCTTCAGAATCGCAAAGGCTTTTTTTTCTAAAACGCCTTGTTAAAGGCGAAAACGTTTTAATCGACTAATAAGCTCTCTCGTTTTTTTTTTCAGCAGTTTCCTGGTATGCGGCCAAGGCTTTTTGGTGCGCGACCAAAGCATCTTCCACCTCGCGCTGCTCCTTTTGCAAGCGCTTGCGTTTCTCCTTAATTTTCATTAAGGAATTTATATCCAACACGTCGTAAACTGAGCGCTAACGACGAGTATAATAACCACAACTGGGGATGTCCGCCATAAAGAAACAATTAAGCTCCCTTAAACGGACGTAATTCGAGCATGCGATAACCTTGGAGCCAAATTTCTCGATAAAATTTGTACGATTATTACGCGCTTCGCATTGATTTAAACGAGGTTTTCTTTTTTCTTTTTGAATGCGGCCTGTTATGGTAAAATTAACTAAGATATCTCCAACTTTTTTTAACAAAATAAAATGGCAACTTACGGTTCTTATCTTTGGGACAAAGATCCTTGGAAAAGGGAAATAATGTTATAGGAATAGGGGTTCCTATCTTAAAGGAACCAACCTTTAAGGCCTAGCGCGGACCTATTGCGGCTAAACTACGGACAGGAGGGTTTGGCCCTTAAGGTGATCTAATTAATTTAAGTAATTTAGCTAATCTGGACCAAATTACGTAAATCACATAAATTACATAGATTTACGATATATTCACTTTAAGAATTAGGATATATAATAAATCAGTTTTTTATATAAATAACACTTACTTAATTTCGCTCCTTAGCTATTAATCTAAGTTTTTAATCGGAAGCAATTGCACCGTTCTCTAATTAAGGGAAAAGTCTTTAAATCTCTTTAACGAACAGATTACTGAATTATTCTTCGACCTATTGTTACCTGCAAATCAAGACCCCATTTTGGATACTGTTCATACCTCCAGGTGGATGTATGACAGGTTCGTTACAGTAATCCAATGTAAAAAGGACACTTGAATTTCTGTTTTTATTGCACGAAGAACATTTTTATTCAATAGGTCTCAGACTTTGCTATTAACTTTTTAATCATGGTGTAGGAACTTATAAACAAACAGTTTAATGCTAATATTATATTCTTAAAAAAAGAAAAAAAAGAAAAAAAAAAGGGGGTTTTTCATTTGAAATTGAGTTTACGGTACAATTAACCATTGCTATGAACGCCGCGGTTACAAGACGTAACTTGAACGGATCGAAAATTGAAGTTCTACCCAATAGCGTAGTGAGTCCCCCTCCTACAATAAACAAGGGTTCGAGTGCACATCTCGACGCAGCTAGCTTGAACCACGCCAAACGTGGAACTGTCTTCCCCCCAAGAAGTCCCACGCGCAAAGCAGCTGCAGTGGACCATAGAGTGAGATGCTCAAACCAACCTTTCTAGACGTTCTGAGCAAATACTCGGAGTATTCAATAACGAAAAGTAGCTAATGCATGCATTCGAAAATTCACCGGGGAAGGGGGAAAATACATGTACAATGTTCTTACGCCGTACTTGATACAAAGAGCCCCCCCGGCGGGGGGGGGGGGGGGGGGGGGGGGGGGGGGGGGGGGGGGGGGGGGGGGGGGGGGGGGGGGGGGGGGGGGGGGGGG